>JAJJMB010003050.1:562390-705579 GCA_023531105.1 Papaver atlanticum | reverse complement strand
ACTGATTATCCATCAAATCCCATGTAATTCAGTCTAATTATACTCATTTGTATCAAATCCAATCTAATTATGACTGATCTTTGGCTGCTTCCCTTTCTACATCAAAGTCAGACTCGTCGGTAAGGTAATCAGGGTAACACCTATCAATGCTTGTCTGTTTCATTGGAACACAATGTTCATCTATATTCGATATTGACAAATCTTTCTCTTTAATAGATTTTATAGAAATAGAACTTTTGTTTATGGTGATGCGTTTATCAGAGAAAGCACAACTGTCTATAGAGTCAGATTGCTACAAACACAGACTTATGAGGTCTTAAGCGTGTTTGCCTGCTCTGATACCAATTGAAAAAGCGGGGGTCTAACAACCACACCCAATATTTCGTTTAGGCAATCTGTATGGACTAACTCCAATATAATTCCAAGAGAATCAACTAGACAGTCAGACTCAATCAAAGAAAATGCATCCAAGAGTTATATCTCTGTTTCTCAATGTAATCATCAAATTAAACAGATACAAATCCACGAGCCTGATTATTATGAGAAACAACTTGAACGGTACCAAAGACCAATGTTCAAGTGTCAATCAATTTATATCAACAACCAAAGGTTGGATTATCTAATTGATTGAACTACGCACAACCTGTGATATTTCAATTATATAGAAAATATAATGCGGGAAAGAAATAACACAGACACCAGAAATTTTGTTAACGAGGAAACCGCAAATACAGAAAAACCCCGGGACCTAGTCCAGATTTGAACACCACACTGTATTAAGCCGTTACAGACTCTTTCCTACAACAAGTTAACTTCGGACTGAAATGTAGTTGAGCCCTAACCAATCTCACACTGATAAAGGTACAGTCGCATTCCTTACGCCTCTGAATCCCAGCAGGACTCTATGCACTTGATTCCCTTAGCTGATCTCACCCACAACTAAGAGTTGCTACGACCTAAAGTCAGAGACTTGATAAACAAATCTGTCTCACACGGAAAAGTCTATTGAATAGATAAATCTGTCTCCCACAGAAATACCTACGAGTTTTGTTCCGTCTTTTGATAAATCAAGGTGAACATGAACCAATTGATACACCAGATTTATATTCCCGAAGTACAGCCTGTTAATATCAATCACCTCACAATGATCTTAACCGTATGGAAGCAGAACAAGATATTGTGGAATCACAAACGATGAGACGAAGATGTTTGTGATTACTTTTTATCTTACGTATCGGAGATTGAATCTCGAGAAAATCTTAGAGAAGATAGTACTCAATACGATAGAACAAGGTAAGATCAGAACACGCAACTACAGAGAAAATAGTTGGGTCTGGCTTCAGAATCCCAATGAAGTCTTTAAGTCGTTAACCTATAATGGTTTTAGAAAAACCTAGGTTAAAGGAGAATCGACTCTACTCGCAACTAGTATCACACAAGAGGTGTGGGGTTTAGGTTTCCCAGTTGCTAGAGTTCTCCCTTATATAGTCTTCAAATCAGGGTTTACAATCAATGCTACCTTGGTAACAAGGCATTCAATATTCACCGTTAGATGAAAACCTGATTAGATTCAAGCTAATATCTTTCAACCGTTAGATCGAACTTAGCTTGTTACACACAAATGAAATGTACCTATATTTAGATATGGGTAACCGTACCTAAACGTGTACACTTAGTTGGCACAACCATAGTTAACCGAAGTTAGCCATATGAACACTTTCATATCAACCTTGTTCATCTTAATCACAACTAGTTCAAATGACTCAAATGAAACTAGTTATAGAGTTGTTCAATTCTTTATATTCTCATAGAAGTATATAAGACACAATTGAAGCGAAATCGATTTTGGTTCACTCGAATCAATTCATGAACATTATAGCCACGGTTTGCAAAGATTGCATTCCTTATTATATAAATGTATTTGTTCACGAATAAACCGATTTTAGAACTTAACCCACTAAAGTATGAAAACAGGTACGCATACTTAGAGTTCCGGACTTGGTCTGTCCGCCAGTATGCGAACGGGTACGTATACTGTCATTCACGACCGTACTCAGTTAAATTCTCGTACTTGAACTGTTAAGTCAGTACGCATACGGGTATGCATACTAAGTTCCCGGACTTCAACTGTTAAACCAGTACGCATACGGGTATGCATACTATGGTTCCCGGACTTGGAATAACTTGCAACAGTTAGCATACAAGTACGCATACTGTGTTATATCCAATCAATGGTTAATCGTTCTAAACTTCATTTTAATCATTGAAACATTTTTAGAAGACGGGAATAACTGTCTCACACAAAGTATTAGCTTCAAAGCAATTTTCAAGTGATCAATAGATCAATATGAAACATTCCGAGTCTACATCGAATGACTGTCTCACACAAATCATGTAAGATGTTACCAGGGGATTTTCACATGATTATCTTTTGACTTTCGTCAAGAATAAAAGACGAATTTGGTTAAAGAGAAAGCTTACCAACACATATTTCGAGAAATATGTAAGCGAGTTAAACTCAGCTCGAAACATCAAATGTGTAAAAAGTAAATTATATATAGTTATACGACTTTTATCTCAATAGGAGATATAATAGAAATAGACTTCTGAGTGATAGATGAGTTCAAGTCTCCACATACATTTTGTTGATGAAGTTCCATAAGCTCCCCTTAGTAATTCTTCGTCTTCAATCGATGAATGCCGTGAAGTTTAAAGCTCAACTACACATTCTATCCTAATCCGAAACATAGCTATAAGTAGACTAGAAATCAAGACTTATACTTTTGACAACTAAACTTGACAAACAAGCTTGAGATAGCAACGCTTGCGAGTTCGACCGAGCAGTGCTATAACAGTGGCAGGTTAGGTGCCAATGGTGGAAACTCCCGCTCTTATAAGAAGCCCAAGCGATCTTATGAAGTTTGAGATGTGGTTGAGTACTAGTTTGGGTGTGGATTCTAGAGTTACGAAGTGGTGTCAGATCCGACGGCGATCACCTGCCGAGGGTAGGAAGGTACGTTCGACGGTGTTAGTCCATGTGCTTATCTCATTAGGGGCACAGAATGTTGGAGATCTGGGCTTGAAAATATATTCTGGAGATGAGGATAGCTCCAATTTAAGGTGGTGGTATTGTAATACCCGGATTTCAGCAGTGGTTTGCCGACGTAATGAAATATAGGTAATGGTCTATCTTTTCCTAATACCGAGGCCTGATGGGTTCACTTGACTAAGTTGTAGGAAAAAATTCTCAATTAATCATTCTCGGTTGACATTAGTCACAGGATAGGTGGCCTCTTGGGAAGCTGCTGCTAGATGACCTGCAGTAGTTCCGCTAAAAAGTCCGATATTGTTGGATAACCACAGTGGGTAAGTGGGAACAATAACGGTATTAGTTAGGATAAAAATAGGGACGGCTCGCTTGTGCTCGGATAAGAAAGTATGCTAGGACGTTGAGAGCTAGATACTGGTCTCACACGAGGAAAGGAACGTCTATATTATACCGAGGCCTTTTCAGCACAGTTGGCCCGAGAGTTGGCAGAAAACTCTGCAGTTAAGCATGCTCGGTAGGGGTGACCTCTTGGGAAGTTGCTGCTGGATTACCGTAGCGATGCCCGTTGAAAACCCTACACTGCCGGATAACCGCAGTGGCCCAGTGGCTAAGTGGGACAATATCAGTGGAGGGACGGGTCATTACCAACCCCATAAGTCTTTCCAGAATTGGTCAGGCATGTCTAGATTGTTTGTATTAATCATTGGTCCATTCAGTTTTTATATGGTGATTTGTCATATGCTTTTATAAGTATGGTTTCCCTTAAGTCTAGTAGCTAGTGAACATTCTCGAGTGCCCTCAGTACTTTAGTGTCTGCATACATAAATGAGCCAGCTAGTTAATCATTGGGTATTAATTAGCTAATGGATTGTCGACAAATGTCCAACTAGGATTGATTCCTACTTTAGGGTTTTCCTTTTCCTTTCCCTTTTGCATTTAAGCTGTAAGAGAACCCTATTTTTGGTTAAACAGAAATAAATGAAGTGTTAGTTTGGCTGCTGCGGAAGAGTTACTATTTTCCGTTCTATTTCCATTCAAATTCATTTACAAACATACTAGAACAGTACAATTGGCATCAGAGCCGTTCCTTCTTATCATCCATCGTGGTGGTTCAGACCTGTAAAGAGTTACAGGATAACAACAACAGACAACAAGCTGAGCTTGATTTATTACACCTGAAGGTAAACAATCTAGCCCTGCAACTTAGTACAACATCAACGAAGGATGATTTACAATCACTGAAGGAAGAGATTGAGAGTAGTATGAGGTCACTTAAGATAAAAATCGAGAATGGTACGTAATCTTAGCTAGAATTTTTTTTCTTCTACTAAAGATCTCAACAACAAAGATCAAAATAGAGCTCTCATTAAGCTGGTGGATTTCCTTTTACTATTCATTTTGCGGTCGAGATTTTAATCCACAACATCGTATGCCAAATCTCGATTTCCCACGTTTTGATGGAGATAACCCAAAAAGCTGGATCCATAAATGTGATTACTATTTTCATATGCACAATAAACAGGATCTCAACAAAACATGGATGGCATTATCCATTTAGATGGTAATGCAAGTAAATGGTATGACAATTTTTGTCTTAATAAAGATCATATTCCTTGGCAGTACTTCTGTGCTAACATCTTCTTAAGATTTGAGCACTCTGCTCATGATAATATTATTGGGCTATTCAATAAATTGGCTCAGCTAACTACTATAAATTCTTATTTTGAGGAGTTCGAGTATTTAAAGGCATTAATATTAAGTGTTCATCAAGATTTTCCTGAAACATACTTCATAGCTAGCTAGTTTAATTGGTGGCCTCAAAGAAGAACTCAGGAGTTCAGTACTGATGTTTGACCCAAAAACATTGCTTCATGCTTTATCCTTTACTAGGATGCAAGAAAAAACTCTTGCCCTGCAACAGAACTCCCCTAAACTTACTCAAAGATCATTTTCTAACTCCTTCTCCACCTCAAGACCTTTTACACCAACCAATTTTCCTCCCCAACCTGTTTCTGTACCAACCTCATCACCTACTCAACAACCAACCCCAAAACTTATCCCCACACTACCACTCAAAAGACTTACTCTTGAGCAAGTCCAAGCAAGGAAGGCTAAAGGGTTATGCTTCAATTGTGATGATTACTACAGGAAGGGGCCACATTTGCAAAAAGCAATATCTCTATGTATTAATTGGTGAAGAGGTTGAAGAAATTTATGAGACTGGAGGAGAGCCTGAACAAGATACAGAGGAGGATCCTCATGTTGAGAGCGAGATGGAAATCTCCTTGCATGCCTAGACAGGTAATATCTCAGTAGACACTATTAGAATACCTGGTTTTGTCAAAAAGAAGGCCATCTCCATTCTTATAGATACTAGTAGTACTCATAGTTTTATTGAATGTGCCATAGCCAACGGTTTACAGTGCCAAATAGAACACACTGCTAGTTTACTGGTTACTATGGTAAATGGTGATAAAACTGTAAGCTGTAGCATCTGCTCTAACTTAGAGTGGACTATGCAAGGCCACAAGTTTTGTGGTGACTTGAGATTCCTTCTATTGGGTGGTTGTGATATTGTTTTAGGAGCAGATTGGTAAAGAAACTTGGGAGATGTATTGTTCAACTTATCCAAGTTATGTATCTCCTTAAAACACAAAGGCAAGAAGATAACCTTAACTGGTATCAAGCAGCAACCATCACTCAGTATGATGAGTGGTTCTGCAGTTACAAAAATCTTTCAGAAGCCTACTCATGGGTTGGTGGGCCAACTATTCTCAATTTCCACCTCCACTGACCACTCTACACCCCCACCTCAGATCTCCAATATCTTCAATCAGTTTTCTGATTAATTTTTTTCTAAGCCCAAAACTCTACCACATGAAAGGGACTTGGACCACAAAGTACCTCTCAAACCCAATTCAGAACTTGTTAACTTGAGACCTTATAAATGCCCATACATTCATAAGTCAGTTGTTGAACAATTGGTCCATGAGATGTTGCATTCTGGTATTATACAACCAAGAAACAATCCATTTGCTTCTCCAATATTACTTGTCAAGATGAAGGACAATTCCTGGAGGTTTTGTGTAGACTACAGAAAGTAAAACAACATCACAGTTAAAGATAAATTTCCAATACCAGTCATTGATGAGCTGTTAGATGAATTGCATGGATCAAAGTTTTTCACTAAAATTGATCTGAAATCAGGTTATCATCAAATCAGGGTTAATCCTTCAAACACCCACAAAACTGCATTCAGAACTCATCAAGGACATTTTGAATTCAAGGTAATGCCATTTGGTCTCACCAATAAACAAGCCACCTTTCAAGCTCTTATGAATAATATTTTCCAAGCACATCTTAGGAAGTTTATTCTTGTATTCTTTGATGATATCTTAATATACAACTCTTCATTGGAATAACACATGCTTCACTTACAAACAACTTTGGCAATTCTCAGAGAACATAAACTTTATGCAAACATTTCTCAATGCTGTTTGGTCAGACTGCATTGGAATATTTAGGCCACATTGTTACTACCAATGCGATTATGGATTATCCTGAGAAGATCTCTGCAATGGTGGAATGGACCACACCTACTAACATTAAAGCTCTTCGAGAATTTCTGGGTCTAACAGGTTACTATAGAAATTTTTTCAAAGACTATGGTATTATAAGTAGACGTTTAACTGAATTATTGAAGAATAATTCTTTTCTTTGGTCTTCTGCTGCCACTGAGGCTTTTGTTAAGCTCAAAACAACTATGACAACCACTCTTGTGCTAGCCTTACCTCATTTCACCAAGGAATTTGTCCTTGAGACTGATGCTTGTGACTTGGGAATTGGTGTTGTTCTTATGCAAGAGGGAAAAGCTATTGCTTTTTACAGTAAACCACTTAGACCTAGAGCTGCTACACTATCTACTTATGAGAAAGAATTACTAGCTATTATTCAAGCTGTGACAAAATGGAAGCATTACTTACAAGGTACTCATTTTATTATCAAGACAGATCATAAGAGTATTAACTATTTCATAGAGCAAAAGATCTCCACTGTTTTACAACAGAAGTGGCTTATGAAGCTCCTTGGGGTTGACTATGAAATCAAGTAATAAAAGGGTTCAGAGAACAAAGTGGCTGATGCTCTCCTAGAAGACCAAAGCAAACTGCAATTTTGTTGATGTGTCACAACCTACATGGGCTCAAGAACTTATTGATAGTTATGCGCTGAGGATACTAAAGCTAAGCATATCATTGCTCAGCTTAAAATTACTGTTAGAGCATTGCTCGGTCGAACTCGCAAGCGTTGCTATCTCAAGCTTGTTTGTCAAGTTTAGTTGCCAAAACTATAAGTCTTGATTTCTAGTCTACTTATAGCTAAGTCTCGGATTAGGATAGTAAGTGTAGTTGAACTCTAGACTCCACGGTGTTCATCGAATGCAGACGAAGAACTACTCAAGGGAACTTATGGAACTTCATCAACAAAGAGTTACGTGGATACTTGAACTTATCTATCACTAAAAAGTCTATCTATTCCATCTCCTATTTTGAGACAAAAATCGTATTGCTATATAGACTTCATTTATACACATGTGCTATTTCGAGACGAGTTTAACTCACTTATCTATGCCTCGAAATATGTGTTGGTAAGCTTTCTCTTTGGCCAACTTCATCTTTACTCGTGACGAAAGTCATGTTGATTATTTCAATAACTTGAAAATCGCTTTGATGAAAAATAGTTTGTGAATAATAACTATATAACATCCTCTAAGAAAGTTTCAATGATTGAAATGAGAGTTTAGAACATGTAACAATTTTGGATATAAACATAGTGTGTTCTCACATTTGTGTAAAAGTCCAAAACCGGGAACCTGAAGTATGCGTACCCGTGCGCGTGCTGGCGGTTGTTGGTAATACGGGTGAGTATGCGTACCCGTACGCATACTGGCGGAAAGTTCACGTCCATGAATTTACGCTGGAGTTTAAAAGTGAAAAACAAACTCAATCCGGTTACTTAAGTATGCGTACCCGTTTGCGTACTTAGGTAGGTTACTTTCTAAAATCGGTTTGTTCATGAACTAAAACATTTATATAATAAGGAATGCAATCTTTGCAAACCATGGCTATAATGTTCATGAATTGATTCGACTGAATCAAAATCGATTTTGCTTTAATTGTGTCTTGTATACTTCTATGAGATCTAAGCAATTTAACAACTCTCTAACTAGTTCATTTGAGTCACTTGAACTAGTTATGGTGAAGATGAATAAGGGTTATATGAAAGTGCTCATATGGCTAACCATTGGTTAACTATTGTTGAACCAACTAAATGTACACGTCTAGGTACGGTTACCCAAACCTAAATGAAATTGTATTTCATTTGTGTATAACAAGCTAAGTTCGATCTAACGGTTGAAAGATATTAGCTTGAATCTAATCAGGTTTTCATCTAATGGTGAATATTGAATGCTTTGTTACCAAAGTAACTTAGATTGCAAACCCTAATTTGGAGACTATATAAAGAAGAACTCTAGCAGCTAGGAAACCTAATCCCCACACCTCCTGTGTGATACTAGTTGCATAGACTAGAGTCTATTCTCCTTTAACCTTAGGTTTTTCACGAAACCATGTAGGTTAACGACTTAAAGACTTCATTGGGATTGTGAAGCCAGACCCAACTATTTTCTCTGTAGTTGCGTGATCTAATCTTGTTGTTTCTATCGTGTTGAGTACAATTGTAAGAATTGGCTCGAGATTAATATCTCCGATAGGAAAGATAGAAAAGTAATCACAAACACCTTCGTCTGATCGTTTGTGATTCCACAATATCTTGTTTCGCTAGTCGATTAAGATTATTGTGAGGTGATTGATAATTCTAGGATGTTCTTCGGGAATATAAGTCCGGGTTATCGATTGGTTCCTGTCCACCTTGATTTATCAAAAGACAGAACAAAACTCTTAGGTTTATCTGTGAGAGATAGATTTATCTATTCAATAGACTTTTCTGTGTGAGACATATTTGTTTATTAAAGTTTTCGACTTTGGGTCGTAGCAACTCTTGGTTGTAGGTGAGATCAGCTAAGGGAATCAAGTGCGTAGTATCCTGCTAGGATTAGAGACGTAAGAAACTAAACTTTACCGTGAATCAGTGTAAGATTGATTAGGGTTCAACTACAGTCCAGACCGGAGTTAGTTTGTAGTAGGCTAGTGTCTGTAGCGGATTAATACAGTGTGGTGTTCAAATCTGGACTAGGTCCCGGGGTTTTTATGCATTTGCGGTTTCCTCGTTAACAAAACTTCTGGTGTTTGTGTTATTTCTTTTCCGCATTATATTTTGTTATATAATTGAAATATCACAAGTTGTGCGTTGAATCGATCAATTGGTAAATCCAACCTTTGGTTGTTGATTGAAATTGATTGATCCTTGAACATTGGTCTTTGGTACCGTTCAAATTATTTCTCTTGTATTCAATCAGGCTCGCAAATTCCTATTTGTTTGAGTGTGGATTGAATCGAGAAATTGAGATAATACACTTTGATATACTTTTATTAAGATTGAGTCTGACTGTCTAGTTGATTCTCTTAAAAGTATATTGGAGTTAGTCCATACAGATTGCTAAGAGAAATATTGGGTGTGGTTGTTATACCCCCGCTTTTCAATTGGTATCAGAGTGGGCAAACACGTTTAAGACCTTATAAGTCTGTGTTTATAGCGATCTGACTTTATGGACGAGTCTATCTCTAATAATGTACCACTTCAGAAATTACCAGATGTTTTTCAAAGCTTAAATTCACCTGAGAGAACTGTCATATCTAGGTCAATATCTAAACATCCTCGTGATGTAGAAATTGTTGATGTCTTTGAAACATGCCTAGAAGAACAGTTGGATGAACTTTTTAATGAAGGTGACTCAGATATTGATAGAGATGTTGATGAGGAAGTCTCAGAGTATGTTAATCTATTGGATTCGTTGAAAAACAAGAAGATGACAACTTCTCATGTCACACGTCTTCTGACTCCTCTCTGTCGACAAAACAAGAAATTTAGAGATGTTACGTAGGTGTTTATGTTTCGAATCGTTCTAACGAATCGATCCTCAAGGATTCTGAGGAAAACCTACGTATAAAGTCACTTGAATGTGATAATCTTTATCAAAAGTATTTTTTGTTGGAAGAGAAACTTGCAGAATCTGAAGCAAGGATTACCTCCCAGCAAACAAGTTCTGATGACAGAGAAAGTGCTTATCTCATTCGAGAAAAACGTCTTGAGGATGATTTAGCTGCTTCTCTTGATAAAATCAAGATGTTGGAAGATGACTTGAAAAAGTTCAATACTAGTTCAAGCAAATTAACCACTATGCTAGGAGCAAGTAAAAATCATCGTGATACATGAGGATTGGGCTATAAGGGAGTAGATGCTCCAAGTATTAGCAAAGAGGTAAAATTTGTCAAGGCTAGTGATTCTTCTCAACAAAAGGTTTTCACTGATGGAAAAAGTGAAATACCTTCACCGGAAATTAAGGTTCAAAAGAGCAAAGTATATCAACCTCCAAAGTTAGCATACACGGATCGAGGTAAGAACATTCCTTATGTTTGCCACTATTGCGGAAATAAAGGTCACCCGGAAAGGAGATGTCATTTCCGTATAAGGAATGAGAAACTTCATGATGTTCTTGTTTGGGCATCACAAGAAGTTGTGAAACCAAAATCATATGTTAAGACTAATCCCCTTAACGTTACAAGTTGTAACTGTCCAACCTTTAGGCAAAGGAATCAGTGTTGTGATAACCTATATTTTCCTATAAACGTCATATGAATCCTTTCACAATCGTAATGGTTATCAAAAGGATAACTTCGTAAAGACGAAGACAAGATCCGATGCTCCCAATTGGAGAAAGACTAACTTGCAAAAGAATTGTCAATCCAATTCTCTTTCGAGATATCTAGATGAGAGTAATGGTAAGAAGGTTCCGGTTGTTCCTGAACGCACTCAGAAGTGGATACCAAAGAAAGTCAATGATGCTTTGAATGTGAAAAGGAATGATCTCCCAGAAAATTCCATGACTATGGAGAAGGCAGTATCCATGTTGTTGGAAGTTGAAAACTTCTTGGGAAAGATGAATTTGGATATGAAAGGTTCTAAAAGTGATCTCTTTCATGATAATTTAAAAGTGAAACACAAGAATCGGGGGAAGAAGAAACGAAATAAGCCAAAAACTATAGATTGTGGAAAATTCATGGTTGCGGAAAAGTCGGTTTCCGTCACCTGTGGTGAGCAAGACATTGTTCACCTCAACACAACTTGATTGTGTTGTAAGTGCATCCTCACCAAGGGATGCCCAGCTATGTATACAGTGAGGGAAGCACGAGAATTGAGGCACACAGATTATTTTCGGTAAGGCTGTAGAATTCGATTGGATTCTTCTAAAAAGTTATATCTATAAACTTGAGCAAGTTTTTTTTGTTTTCATTTATTTGCTTAGAGTACTTATAATGATCCATGTACCTTGCTTATCATTCATTTCTACCTAACTTGATCTGTGTTTAAGGTTCTTAAATGTTTAAGTATGAAAATAGTAGTTCGGGATGTTTGGACATCATGGTACACATATCAGGTATGCATACCATCATTTAAAATCAAAATCCAGGGATTTAAGTACGCATACCCGTTTGCATATTGCTCCAGGTCATGAAAATTCGTTTGCAAACTGGTATGCATACTTGCCCGTAGACGTCGATATTCGGTAAACTTGTTTTGGCCGTAACGTCTTCGTCTGAACTCGGAATGACCTCATTCTTTTTGCATTCTCTTCCTATTTGAATTCTCTTCAAAATGGGGATGAGAATTATTGAATAAGGATGAGTTAAGATTGGTCTTTGTCCCGTCTCTTATTTTTGAGTGTTTTGCTCCGTTTCATCGCACTTGTTCCACTTCTCTTGGACTTGGATTCTTGGAGTAATTCTCTTCTAAGCTCATTTGTAGCTTTTACAAAAATGATGTTGGTGAATCACAAAGAAGGAAGTTCAAGAATGGGCAGTAGTACGCATTGCTATGTGATTCTTGAATGTTCATAATTCTCTTATGTGAACTATGATGCATGGTCTTTAATGACTTTGTATGTTCTTCTTTGTTAAGAAAATCTTTTTATACACCTTTTGTAGCTATTCCTGGTGTAAATCCGTGCAAAAAAGATTGATTCTACCTTTTAAGGGCAAAGATTGTTTTTGCAGTATTAATCTTTATGGTTTTATATATTGCAACTTGTTATGGGATATGTGTGTTTACGTCCGTGAACTTTGATTGTCCCATACGTGGTCAAAAGTTAAGTCTTTCATATGTCAGTATGCAATTATTGATAAAAGATTGAATGAACTTTTGACAAACAAAAGTTAAACCTATTATGTCATTATGCAAATAGTGATAGAAGATAGGATGAACTTTTGTTTACAAAGATTAAAGTCTATTATATGTCATTGTGCAAATAGTGATGAAAAATAGAATGAATCTTTGTTTATTCCGCACTATTGATGTTCCCCGATCCATATCTTTAGGTGAATACTGTGTGGCTCCATAAGTTCTCTTATGTGAGCATTTCCGATTAAATTAATCATGGGTTCTCTTTTGGTTAATTTAATTGAGATTTTTGGATACAAATTCATATTCTTATGTGATTTGTTAATGTCTAAAGAAATCCTTCTTTTCTTATGAAAGTAAGGTCGCTCTTGTTGTTCTTTCGAGAATGACATTTTATGGGGGAGAGTTCTTAATTGAACTTGTGCTTAAGTGCCAAATCTTTGTGGGGAGTGCGGCTGTGGAATATTATAGGGGTTATCTTGTATCTTTATAAACTCCTTGATGAATGCATTTAGTTTCGGCTATATGATTGCATCTAAAAAAGTTGATATGTTCTTTTCTTTTGGTCATGAAGTATCTATATGGAAATTTCATTAGGATCCCACTAATTTTCGTACCTTTGCCAATTTTATTGACAAAAAAGGGGAGAATTAATGTGTTGTTCGCACTACAAATACATATGGTTTTCGGATCATTATGTAAGGGGGAGTGGTTTTCATGTGAGATGGAGTATTGACTAAGGGGGAGTGATACATATCACCATAGTATTGTTGTAAAAGTTGTGATACAATTGAACTTTGATGCTGCGTAATAATACTATGACACTGTATAACAATGATTGAGAGTTATTTTTTTTCTCATTGTTATGGCTACGGATCTTTAACAACGATGATGCTGAATTGAATACCTTTGGAATCATCGGAGTACTTGGAAGTGACGAAGATTTCGAGTAATGTTGAAGAACCAAGGAGATCAAGCATTTGGAAGAGAAGCTACAAAGTTTATTTATTTTGTATTCCATATGTATTGATAGTTTTGTTACTAAAATTGACAAAGGTGGAGATTGTTAGAGCATTGCTCGGTCGAACTCACAAGCGTTGCTATCACAAGCTTGTTTGTCAAGTTTAGTTTCCAAAACTATAAGTCTTGATTTCTAGTCTACTTATAGCTAAGTCTCGGATTAGGATAGTAAGTGTAGTTGAACTCTAGACTCCACGACGTTCATCGAATGAAGACGAAGAACTACTCAAGGGAACTTGTGGAACTTCATCAACAAAGAGGTATGTGGAGACTTGAACTTATCTATCACTCAAAAGTCTATCTATTTTATCTCCTATTTTGAGACAAAAGTCGTATTGCTATATAGACTTCATTTATACACATGTGCTATTTCGAGTCGAGTTTAACTCACTTATCTATGCCTCGAAATATGTGTTGGTAAGCTTTCGCTTTAGTCAAGTTCATCTTTATTAGTGACGAAAGTCATGTTGATTATTTCAATAACTTGAAAATCGCTTTGATGAAAAATAATTTGTGAATAACAACTATATAACATCCTCTAGGAAAGTTACAATGATTGAAATGAGAGTTTAGAACATGTAACCATCTTTGTATATAAACATAGTGTGTTCTCACATTTGTGTAAAAGTCCAAAACCGGGAACCTGAAGTATGCGTACCCGTATGCGTACTGGCGGTTGTTGGAAATCCGGGTGAGTATGCGTACCCGTACGCATACTGGCGGAAAGTTCACGTCCATGAATTTATGATGGAGTTTGAAAGTGAAAAACAAACTCAATCTGGTTACTTAAGTATGCGTACCCGTTTGCGTACTTAGGTAGGTCATTTTCTAAAATCGGTTTGTTCATTAACTAAAACATTTATATAATAAGGAATGCAATCTTTGCAAACCGTGGCTATAATGTTCATGAATTTATTCGACTGAATCAAAATCGATTTTTCTTCAATTGTGTCTTGTATACTTGTATGAGATCTAAGTAATTGAACAACTCTCTAACTAGTTCATTTGAGTCACTTGAACTAGTTATGGTGAAGATGAATAAGGTTGATATGAAAGTTCTCATATGGCTAACCATTGGTTAACTATTGTTGAACCAACTAAATGTACACGTCTAGGTATGGTTACCCAAACCAAAATGAAAGTGCATTTCTGTTTATGGTGGTTTTTGGTTCAGGGTCAAAATTGTGAAACCCTGTTTTTAATGCGTTGTCATCCTGCAAAGGAACAGAAACCATTTGAAAGTGACCTCTTCGCTCAAAGATGTATTGAGCAATTCAATATATATATATATATATAATTCACTCAGAATGGTGCATAGCAACAATCCCAAATATTCTATGAATTTTATTTTCCACCAGCATTATTCACTTATGCATTGCCCGCCTAGTATTTTTCTATGCTATGTTCCCCAGCTGAACTCTCAATATTGGCATGACATGACGATTAATGTTCACTCACATCGAAGTAGCACGAATCTCCCGAAGTGTCAGTATTGAGATCTGCATGAAAACACTCACACAGGCTGCACCATTCTCTGATAAAAAGATTTTCGTGTCAACGCGCTTTTAATTAAAAGTTAGCACGATCGACACGCTTAAATTCCTTAGGGAAAACCTAGACTGTCCATGACAGTCTTAAGGAGCAATCACAGCCATACGATTTGGCCAGACAATTCAACAAGCTTAGCCTCTTTCCAGCAGAACTAGGCGACCTCCATAATGTCCACCGGCAGGCCCACTAGCATATCTGCCGATCAAAATCCATTTAATTCACCCGCAACACCCCTGATCGTTAGCGAGAACCAGGGTGATCGCTCTGTTGAAAAAAAGCTCGAACGAGCTAAGACCGACCATTACGGTCTCAATTTCATCATATCCGCCCAACTTAGCTAGCCTAGTTGGACGGTGTAGATCTTCCTTCGAATGATCAAAGAGGTGCTGGCGTGTTCACCGGCGACCCAGCTCCATCCCTGGTCGATCGACCTGCCCACTGCAAGCCAAGAGTGCATCAAATTGTTTGCTCAAACTAGGGTGAACGCGCTGTTTTGGAAACCCTAAACTAGGGTGAACGCGCTGTCGCAAATCGATCACAACCGTCCATCTTCGCCAGCCAAATTGAATGGCTTAGATCCAATTTTAGGCGGCCCAATAGATGTCAGCATGCTCATTGGAAGCTCGCCTTTGCATCTGGCCAATCGGCCCTCTCAAACTAGCGCCCAGTGCTTTCAATCGATTAACCAAAATAGGGTTGGCCACACGGCTTCTAAACCCTAATTTGAATCAACGGCAGTAAGCAACTTCCGCAAATCATCTCATCCATCCAACTTCGCTAGCCTAGTCGGATGGTCTAGATTTATTTTCAAGAGACCGACAGGGTAATGCCGTGATCACCGACCATCCCTCATTCACAGGGAACGATCGGACAAGTCATGGATCGTTCATAGGGTTCCCAAACGATCACTCAAAAGTGGTCATTCGCTCTACTTGTATGATTCAACAACAGTCTTTAACTGCCATAAAATCGTCTCAGCCACTCAACTTGACTAGCCGATTTAAGCGGTCAAGATCTAACCTGGATCGACCGATAGGATTTTAGAATGGCTACCAGTCGCCACTCTCCTACAGGGCCTGACCGGCCACTCCCTGGGATGCATGCATAGCTCATACCTGAAAGAGGGAGGTCATGCTCCTTTTAAGACATTAAGCTCCGCGACTAATATAGATGAGCTCGGAAACAATGATGTTTCATGAACATCGATTATTTTCAGCTGCTTGTTTAAAAGCGATGCTTTATATACATCAATTATAAACGATGTTTTGTTGATTCCACAAATAATTTTGTTATTTAACCTAAAAGCACTATGTGCTGTTTTTAGCGGCAAGTCTCACGACTTGACCCATTTACTCGAGACATCAAACATGTCACAAATTGGGGGATGCTCACTGGGGTATTGGTCTGGCGGTTTACAGCGTGCGGCGTGCAACACGCCCATTACGAGAAACTGTCACGAAAGGACGTACGGTTAACAGCAATGAGGGAGTAGTGGGTGAAAGGGTGACAGGTTTTCCCACATAATGGAAACGTGATGGTCACCACCTTTTGCACAACCCCACTTCTCCACTACTTAACTGCCTCCACTTCCTACGAGATCAGGGGTGCGCTCAATGACTTGTATAAATAGGTTTTTTTAACCTATTTTAGAAAACACAAGTGTTATCAACACAAGTATCCAGAAAAAACCGAGAACTGATAGCTTACATTCTGCAAGCTAGTTCCATATTCTGATACAAGTCATAAAACAACCACACCTTCATAATTCAACATTCTGATATCAACACCTTCTTCGCTTCCCTCCCTAAGATCAACCCTTCTCTTTCACTTTGTGACCGAATTGAATCTGGAATGGCCATTTCTTGGTTTAGGCCAGAGTCTTACAGATTGATCTCTCGAATCTAAAAAACAGTAGAATCAGTTTTTACCCCAAAACAATTTCATTTGTGTATAACAAGTAAGTTCGATCTAGCGGTTGAAAGATATTAGCTTGAATCTAATTAGGTTTTCATCTAACGGTGAATAATTAATGCTTTGTTACCAAGGTAACTTAGATTGCAAACCCTGATTTGGAAACTATATAAAGGAGAACTCTAGCAACTGGGAAACCTAATCCCCACACCTCCTGTGTGATACTAGTTGCATAAACTAGAGTCGATTTTCCTTTAACCTTAGTTTTTTCACGAAACCCTGTAGGTTAACGACTTAAAGACTTCATTGGGATTATGAAGTCAGACCCAACTATTTTCTCTATAGTTGCGTGATCTGATCTTGCTGTTTCTATCGTGTTGAGTACAATTTTAAGAATTGGCTTGAGATTAATATCTCTGATAGGCAAGATAGAAAAGTAATCACAAACACCTTCATCTCATCGTTTGTGATTCCACAATATCTTGTTTCGCTAGTCGATTAAGATTATTATGAGGTGATTGATAATTCTAGGCTGTTCTTCGGGAATATAAGTTCGGGTTATCAATTGGTTCCTGTTTACCTTGATTTATCAAAATACGGAACAAAACTCGTAGGTTTATCTGTGGGAGACATATATATCTATTCAATAGACTTTTCTGTGTGAGACAGATTTGTTTATTAAAGTCTTCGACTTTGGGTCGTAGCAACTCTTGGTTGTGGGTGAGATCAGCTAAGGGAATCAAGTGCGTAGTATCTTGCTGGGATCAGAGACGTAAGAAACTAAACTTTACCTTGAATCAGTGTGAGATTGATTAGGGTTCAACTACAGTCCATACCGAAGTTAGTTTGTAGTAGGCTAGTGTCTGTAGCGGCTTAATACAGTGTGGTGTTCAAATCTGGACTAGGTCCCGGGGTTTTTCTGCATTTGCGGTTTCCTCGTTAACAAAACTTCTGGTGTATGTGTTATTTCTTTTCCGCATTATATTTTGTTATATAATTGATATATCACAGGTTGTGCGTTGAATCGATCAATTGGTAAATCCAACCTTTGGTTGTGTATTGAAATTGATTGATCCTTGAACATTGGTCTTTGGTACCGTTCAAGTAATCTCTCTTATATTCAATCGGGCTCGCAAATTATATTTGTTTGATTGCGGATTGAATTGAGAGATTGTGATATAAACTCTTTGATATACTTTTTATAAGATTGAGTCTAACTGTCTAGTTGATTCTCTTGAAAGTATATTGGAGTTAGTCCATACAGATTGCTAAGCGAAATATTGGGTGTGGTTGTTATACCCCCGCTTTTTCAATTACTTCAGAATCTGCTACTAAGTATACTTACATCAGGCATTATGAGATACAAAGGTAAATTATATGTGGGAAGTTCAGCTAACACCAAAGAATTTTTTTTGGATTCCATCCACTCTTCAGCTGTAGGTGTCCATTCTGGTATGCAAGAAACTTATATTAGAGCAAAAACTTATTTCTTCTGGCCAGCAATGAAGACAGTCTCATCTTGTGATGTCTGTCATAGAAATAAAGGGGAGCACACTTTTCCTGCCGGATTGCTTCAACCTTTGCCAATTCCAGACCATGCATGGCAACACATTTCAATGGATTTCATTGAAGGATTGCCAATGAGTGAGAGAAAGTCTGTCATTCTGGTGGTAGTGGACAGATTAACCTAGTACAGCCACTTCATTGGTCTTCATCACCCATATACTGCCTCCTCTGTAGCTAGAGAATTCATCTCACATGTGTTTAAACTTCATGGTCTGCATGATTTTATTGTCTCTGACAGAGACAAGATTTTCACCATCAATTTTTGGCAGTTACTCTTCAAAGCACTTGGCACTCAGTTACACTTGAGCACATCTTACCACCCACATCCAGATGGCCAAACTGAGAGGATAAATTCTTGTCTTCACCTACTTAAGATGTATGTGGTCACCAACCCAAAAAGTGGTATCCGTGGCTTCCACTTGCAGAATGGTGGTATAACACCAACTACCATACCAGCTTGAAGATGAGCCCATTTCAGGCACAGTATGGGTACATTCCACCTCATTTAGCTTTTCCTTCCATTCCACCACCTCAGTTGCTGTTGTTGAGGAGTATATGAAGAAGAGAGATGATTTAGTTGATATCTTAAAGGATGTTCTTCACCATTCTCAAGAAAATGATGAAATTCTTTGTTGACCAAAAAAGAATTGACAGAACCTTTGCAGTGGGTGATAGAGTCTACTTAAAGCTCCAACCTTATAGGCATGCCTCTGTTGCTTTGAGAAGAAATTTCAAACTTGCAGCTAAGTATTATGGGCCATTCACTGTGGTGCAGAGCGTTGGAGCAGCAACTTACAAGTTACAACTGCCAGCTGAAGCACGGATTCATCCTATTTTTCATGTGTCACAGCTCACAAAACAGATCGGTGTCAGTCATACTCCTTCTCCTACTCTTTCCTCCTTAGATACTGATGGTCAGATCCTTGTCATTCCTGCAGCTGCTCTAGACTCAGGAACTATCAACTGCCATGGTGTTTCTGTTCCTCAGCTTCTCATTAAGTGGACTAATACTTCACCTGAAGATGCAACTGGGAGGATGCAGGGCATATTGCACACCATTTTCCTAAATTCCATCCTTGAGGACAAGTATTTGCTAATGGGGAGGGTTTTGTCATGTGTTTTTCTAAGTATGGTTGCCCTTAAGTCTAGTAGCTAGTGAACATTTTCGGGTGCCCTTAATACTTTAGTGTCTGCGTACATAAATGAGCGAGCTAGTTAATCATTGGGTATTAATTAGCTAATGGATTGTCGACAGATGTCCGACTAGGATTGATTCCTACTTTAAGGTTTTCCTGTTCCTTTCCCTATTGCATTTAAGCTGTAAGAGAACCCTATTTTTGGTTAAGCAGAAATAAATGAAGTGTTAGTTTAGCTGCTGCGGCAGAGTTACTATTTCCCTTTCTATTTCCGTTCAAATTCATCTCCAAACGTACTAGAACAGTACATGATTTAACTGTAAATTCCCCAGATGAAGTGAGAAGACACCTTAGAGAATCAGGTTTCCCCATCTCCAACCTCCCAAATTTATAAGGCTTTGAATTATGCTATTTTGTGGCATATTTGGAAATAAGTAAGTAACATGGTTTTTTGTGGAAGGTTTTTAATGGGAAACAACTCTTCACATGTAGTTAACTGACGAGTCTTTATCCTTTGCTTGTAATTTCCTTTTATTTTTTCTTTTTAATATAACCATCTTTTCTCAATAAATAAATAAATCTTATAAACTATTGTTTATTTACTAAGATGCCCCGTATCTAACATTCGGGTTTCTTCTATCTATATAAATAGAGGGCTAATTTCTTGTGTTACATACACATAATATTAAGATTTCTCTCTTCTTCTCCTTTACTTGTGTCTCTTGTTTTTTGTCTTCTATTTCATAAAAATAAATATTTTTTTTTGATGATGGTGGCTTGCTGCATAGCCAGTCATGATTTCAATGTTAAAGTAAGTAATTTTGTTTTTCATGGAATTGGGATTGTCATTCAGAAAGGTGTTGGTGCCCAGCTTGTCTCTAGGCTATCGACCAATTCTTTGTCTTCTGATTCTATTGATTTTTAAGATATTGTCAACAGAACTAGTTCTAAAAACCCAAGGTGACCAAACTTGTGGTACAAAAACCCCATTCAAATGTTGGGATCCATTAAAACTCCGTCTTAAACAAAATTGATACAAAACCCCCAAATTTTTAAAAATTGATACAAAAACACCAAATTTCAAAATTGGTTTCATCAAATTCTTTGGGGTTTTTGTGTTATTTTTGTTTTGATGAGTTTTTTGTGGATGGATAGTGACACTTTTGTGGTTATAACTCGCGGACCGTATTTCCAAATTAATATAAAAAAAATAAAAACCTTAAGATTTCCATCTTTCACCAAATTTCACGGCGGGCCAAGCCGAGCGCACCCGTATGGGCATCCTTTACGCAGGGCTTAAAGTTTCTCCTCGGCTCGCAAACCCTAGATAGGTTAAATAGCCACTATTTATAGGTTAAGAAAGCCCCAGATTAGGTCTCACTTTCATCGTCTCTGTTCTTCGGTTTTCACATCTCTATTTGTATGTATGTAAAATCTTAACTCTTTTTCTTCCAGTAGATTAGGATTTTAGTGTTATGAGCAGAATCTCAATCTCTTATGTAGATCTGTTTGTTTAATTTTTTTTGATGAATGAATAACTAGTTAGGGTTTCTGATGAGTAGCAAATGGGGCTGAAGTTTACCTCTATGGCTATAAACATCTGTGCCATTGAGATGAATACAGCTACCCTAAATTAAATAATCTCTTCACTAAAAACTTTTGCTGAAATTTCTATTTTGCTCAAGAACATAAAAGAGATTGTACATCTGAGATTGTTTTTTGTTCTATTTTGTTTATGAAATATAAGATTGGGACAGTGATGATTTCTTTGGTCTCGTTCGTCGTAATGTATGGATTTAATCTGTACTTGCCGATCATTCTGATATAATTCTGAGTCTCAAAACAATTCTGATATCATCAATTTTTACTGATTAGAAAATTTTGATTCATAGAAATTAATCAGTGATTTAATAAACTAGGGTATCGAAATGTTGAGGTTTGAACTGGACCTAACCGAATCGGTGATTAAAATGAGTCAACACAACTTAAAGATCGGTTTGTTAATGGTAGACAAAAGGCTTGAATCCCCCTTTGCTTTGATTTTACAGATTGAGAAACGGTCTCTCCTTTGTCTTTCTAAGAAATATGTAATATCTATCTTTAGTGGCAGGGGATTGAAAAGAACTAGAGTTCTCTCATTCCAACTCCAACCAGCAAGAAAAACTATATTTGAGGCTAAGTCGATAAGCATAACTTATCAAGCGCGTCCCTTAAATTAAATGGGCGGATTTTGAGCTTTAAATAAAAGTAGTTTCGACAGGCCGAGTGTATTTGGTACACAACCGCTTAGAGAACCTAATTCTCTCATTCCAGACCCCTTGAAAGCTCAGATTTTCAAGCTATGCTCACCAAACACAACATGTCTGTTCACAGGCTTCAACGCCTAGCTAAATTTTTAGCAGATAACCCTAATTTCGGTTACATTGGGAAATTTAAACCTTTGCCGATCAACTTATTATTTTGACCTCCCAATTAAGACGAATAAGAAAAGAAGGGAGCCAAGGTTACACCTTAAAGAGAGATGTGACAGACAAGCACTCTGAAATGGGACTTTTACCTCTTTTTCTCTTAGCCGGGAATTGCAGCACAAATGGTATCTACGGAGTACCTTCTAACCCTATAATGCATTTGGCATTCCTTTCTTTAAAAAAAGGACAGAATTTCATAGGATCAATGCATCCTTATTCAATTATCACGTAGTGGTTGAGTAAATCGGAGAAGACAAGAGTCGATGGTGATTTGTGCTGCCCCGTGTTATTTGTGTTTCCTGCACTTGTGTTTGTCTATTTTCATAACTAGAAAAATAAGACAAGTCCTAAGTTAACTAGTTAAAGTATGTATGGGCTCAAATTCTAGCTGTTTTTTTGACTTAGTACTACTACTGTAAATGTCATATAAAGCTGCTCAAAATTCTTTTTGCACCAACAAAACCGAAAATGCTTGCACCACCACCCCCACCACCCCCCCAAATCCTCCCCCAACCTCCCCCACACTTAAAAGTAAAACGGAGGGTGTGTATGTTAGCAAACCTGGTTGACACTTGACGGCGTACTTGATATTTGGTCTTGTGTACTTGACGGCGTTCACAAGACATTGCAAAGAATTACAACCAAAAAATTATACTAATGCTATTACAGAAGAACTTGCATCAGTATTTCAATTTAAATTCAAACATGGGTTTTGATTCACACTCCTTGAGAGGCAAATGCCTAGCTGACATTATACATGTATTACAACCGAAAATTATACTACTGCTACGCCTCACTATGAGAAAGAAGTAAAATATAATACCAGAAATTTCTATGCGAAACTCTCTGAGGATGAAGCTTTACAACTACCTGATAAACTCCATATACCAGAACTTGCTACAGAAGGAGTAGAAGAATCAGGAGGAACTCCTTTACAACCAAATTTAGCGACAGTTCTAACGCTATTAACGAGCGCTTCAGTGCTTGTTTCTTTTGACAAAATCTTGGATAATTGCTCTGGATTTATCACCAATTTTACTTTCCACACTCCACTGTTGCTATTACTACTATAACTTCTTATCGTCGTTTCGCTGTCTGATCTCTTCAAACTACCTTGATAATAATTACTTTGTTGATCAAAAGACATCCGGTAAGGCGTAAAGAAAGATGAAGAGGTTCCATCATAATCATCTTTCGCAGTTGTGATATCTACTTTACCGGTGTTGAGTGGAAGAAGGTAATATAACTCTCCAGGAAAAAGTTCTTCTTTGTGGAGCACTGGGTTTGACAAGAAATATGTTCCATTACTAGTTTTGTAAATTCCGTGACCAGGGAACTCATTCGTTATGCATTCAGCTGTAATTGGTGTGTAAAACTCCATGATTCCACCATTTGATGTTATGACTTTGATTACTTGAGCAGCGTTGCCAAACCCACTACATACACAATTACCCATAATCTCTAGGTGGTGTGCTTCAGCTTCTTCTTGATCTTGCAAGGCGGTGAATGTGATGATAGATAACGCGTATGAAAATGAGAAAGACAAGGAGCCACCGAGTATATAGAGGGTGAGGCGTCGGTGGGACACTTTCTTTACAGTTTCGAACCGACAGAACTAGGCCATATACCACAAGATTATCTTCCAGAATCCGGTCAATAACTTTGAATCATTTATTGGAAAAGGGTCCGGGGTTTGCTCTGCATTAAGTAACCACTCTCGCAGTTTAGATAGAAAGGTGTAGCTTACGCCAAGTCCTATGGTGTGTTAATCTAGCAGCTAGATTGACAATCCATATCAGCTAGGGCGACCTCCTAAATCCCATGGGAGTGCTAATCTAGTAGCTAGATTAGCATTTCACGTCATCTGGGACCACTGTCTAGCGCTGTTTGGTTCAACGCTTTAAATCTCACTCGTTAGATCAGAAAATTAATCGCCCAGCGTTGAACCATTCAACGTTGAAGCCACTTTTTCAGCGCTGAATCATTCAGCGTTTCAATCTCGCTGCTAGTTGAACTGTGAGCACTTGCTAGGAGAGAGAAGTAGTGTTAACTTTTAGACCACATTTTTTTTTTTGTTGATTTGCAACACTTTTTGCTCAATCTAGCAGCTCAATCTAGCCCATAGAAGTTAACCTTACACGGCTACATGGACGGTGGATTTTAGTCAAAACAAAAAGAAGAAAAATGCTTTTGATATTGGTCGGTACATGTCTCTAACTGATACATGTAATTGTGGCTTTCTTATAATGGGAATACAAATTAAATGTGATTACGGATGGCATGAAATGGTTTATGATGGAAAAAGTATTGTTGGTCTGCTTTCACTATAATTTTCTTCGTTTCCTTGAATTAAGGAGGGTCAGTATCATCATTGCGCACCCTTCATTCGGCTACTTTATTTTGTTTATATTTTTTCTCTTTATCTAAAACTATAAACCCTTCATTCGGCTACTTTATTTTGTTTATATTTTTTCTCTTTATCTAAAACTATATACCCTCCTCCGTATAAAGGTGGACTTTTAATTAAAAATTTCTGACTTAATTTCTTTACCGAGAACCGAAACTTTTTTCCAGTAACAAGTACCAGGTAGGATGGAGAGAGAATTTCCGAAAAGTTTAGCATACTTTTTACGCCGGCTTGCCACGCCTTGCACAACCCACATTACGCCTTACACAACCCACTTAATTTCTTTACCATCATATGCAAATGAATGGATGACCGATAATGAAATCTTATCGACCAATAACACTAAGAATTGGCGGATATAGGTTTGTATAAAGCCAGGCCGGTTGTAGCAACACAATCGGTGGATGTGGGAGCCTATATAAACCGATTGTAACCTAAAAAACCATATCAGTATTGGCATATAGAGAGGTTCATATTGGCCGATTGTAGCCTTAGAAACCTACATAAAAGTTGAGCATTTCCTTTGCCCAGATCGATGTATACAAATCAGGGGAGGATCTACAGCTTAACTTAGGCTAGCTCAAGCCACCCCCAAAAGTCCAAACAAGCATTTTTTCCACTACCTAATTTGGAATGGTTAGAATGATAATATAGGCCCGAAAAAATGGGCTTAAGCCAGGCCTAAAATATGGGCTGAAGCCTAGCTAGCTTCTCAAGCCGGCCCTTAACCAAATTTCTAGCTCTGCCACTGATACAAATGTTCATATTGACTTATTCTGGGTTGATGTTCTTCAACCACGAAGAACATCAAGAACAATCGGCCAATGTTTATGCGCTTATCAATCGGTTGTTCAGAATGGGCTAACATGGACATTCATATTGGCAAATTCTAAACAAATCCAAAAAATCCAAATTTTTGAATCATTTTAATTTGAGTGTATGAATCAATCAAAAACTTAAATGAAATAAATTGATAGTAAATATATGAGAGGACAAAATTAAAATAATTTGGTTTAAATATTTAAATTTTACGGATGAGAATAATTTGGTGGTATCGTTTTTAGACACTTATTATCCCTCTATTGGACGCATAAATCGGTATGCGCCACATAGTTTGAGTCATTTAAGTAGGCCTCGCATTAGTAAGGTTCGTACGAAGATGAATGGTGCTAGTATAGCCACCTTTATTGAAGGTCTGTTTGTCTTTTCTTTTTAGTGCACGTACCACAATATTCTTTAGAAACCCTTCTTTTTCCCTTCTTTTTAGTTTTCCTTCTAAATTTTTTGTTCTTTCCAATTATGACTGGTTTTAGAATCCATTCCAAAAAAAAAAAAAAAAAAAACTGGTTCTTAGAAATTCGGCTTCAGTTCAGAGTAAATCTCTATGAGGCTTTTTCACACCAGTATGACAGTATGCTACCCAAGGATAGACTTGAGCAAGTGGCACTACATGGACTGTGTTGTGAACACGTATTTGGGGACAGAGTGGAACATTTGCATACTATTCCGCGTTACAAATTTTGGACACATTGGCAATGGCATCTATCAAACTTGTACAGTCGTCCTTGCAACAGTAATAAAAATTTCTAAAAGGACCTTGTGAAATGAGCCACCATCACTTATACTGTATTAAGTAATCCTTTCGGTGGGCATGCTTGTATAAGCATAATTTACAACCAACCACGTGTCAAGAACCGTACACGTGTAGGCCAAAGAACAAGGGCCCATCAAGATAACGATGACATGTGGAAACACCCAAGGAGCATGCACCATCCTCATCTTCCACGTAGCTGCAACTAGGCGTGACCCAACAGTTGATGAGATAGGGAGTACCTGACTATCGGACCGCCGCGAAGTACCGTAGAAGATTTATAAGGTTGCTTTTTACCATCCCAATAAAGATCCAGATCCAACGGACGAGAGAAAACACAGCTGACACTGCATTAACAGCTGTCTGAGGCGTGCAGACCACCCCAACCACCTGCATTAAATGCTACGCACATAGGATACGTTTCAACATTCTCATGGAAGAAGCGCAGGCGAGTCATCGTTATACTAGGGGATCGATGGACATCATCGGAGCAGGACAAAGGCTATCATCGGGATTGGCACAAAGTCCAAGTTGATAAGGGACACCTATTTCAGATGGGGGACTCCACACAAGAGGTCTATAAATACCCAACTCCACCAAGAGAGAAGGGGTCGACCAATTTTAGGAAGAGAGAACTATATTTTAGGAGAGAGAAATTCTAAGCGTAAGTATGAGTTTTATCTATAACCCTCCTAGCATCGTTCCCTACTCAGAGTCATTCGACTATCCATTATAACCTCATATACTACATAGTAAAAAACCGAACCCCCGTGGACGTAGGCCTTAGTGCCGAACCACGTAAATCATCGTCTCATTTATATTCCGCACTTATAATCTTGCTGTTTATGCATCATGTAACGTTTTAATCATCATAGGTTCTTCTATGATGCGAGACGAGGACGAGCCCGTAGGCTCAGAGTCTATCACATATATATATCATGTGCTATTTTATATGTATCTCGACCATTTCAGTAGTTTTAATCATATTGCGAACATTGTTTGTGGACACGATGGCATCATCGTTACTTCTGTGTTCACAATGCTCGTATTCTTATTGCTTTACTGTATTTTTATGGAAGGTACTCGATAACTTGGTATGTAATGATGATGAATTTTGAATAACAATAACTTTCACTTTCTTTTGCTTTTGGCTAATGATCGTGATAATCTACCTGTTACCTAATATATATACCCGAAACCCATCATGTAACGGCCAATTATTTGTTTCAAAGCTCGATACACAGTTCGGGATTATGAAGTTCATCGGCCATCGCCACTCATTGCGTTTGTGCTTCTTTTGGAAAAAGGTTTGCGCAACAGCTATCATATCCCATTCAACGTATGTGGTTTAATTAAAATTTATTGACTTCCATTTTAACATCTTCTTCCATTATTTAAGAAAAAGTACTTCAGATTATATGGCACACGATCACAAAGTATTCAGACAGGTAAGAAATCACTCCAACTTTAAATACTTAAAATGCAATAGCTTGGCCGAAGTATTCAGATTTTGTTTTTCTCTTTTTAAGTAGCAAAGTTTCCATGATAGGCTTGCAAAGTCGACTTCCGAAGGCGACAACTCCGCAACCGCTCATGTAGAGCATGTATTGACATTGACAGTGTTCGCTAGATCATGAAGAATCTTATCTACACAGTTATTAGCGATATTGGCTGCCTGGCCGATGTACTTCTGTGGTGTAAGTTTTAATAGATTAGTTTTTGCATCCTCTGGTATCTCCAAATGTGAAATGAATTCTTTGAAACTGCCTTCCGTAATTTCTTCGGTATCTCCAAACTGTAATACAGATTCCCAGTCTATCTGTCATGCGCCAGTAATCTAAGCAATATTTAGCCATGCCATATCTTTGCAAAACCTGTTAACAGAAAATAAAAATCGGTTAGTGAAGGTGTTGAGATCAATGAGATGCAGTGAAAAAAGTTGACGATCATCAGGAAATCCGATTAAAAAAAGGTTGAGATGCTTACAAGTTTTGTTGGTTCCTCGAGCATTTTCCACCGATCATCTAAACTATTTCTTAAGCAAATTTTATTTACCTTCAAAGAGATCGGTACAACATACAAAAAACATATAAAACATATGGGCAAAGAATGCAACCATAGATCAGCTGTACAGAGTGCGTCAATAAGGCACATCATAAATTAAATTACCTGAAGCTTTCCTATGCCCAGAAGGGCAACGTTGTAAGAACGAAGATGAGACATCAATTCGTCGCCCAACTTCTTGATAATGTGTGTAGTCGGCTGTCATACAAAAATATATTAGGGTGAGATCAAAATCAAAAGGAAAACACCAAACAGTAATTAAGAAAACTGTAGTATCCATATGATATGGTAATTCACGGTTGAACTGTATCGCTATGTTTCCTCGGCACAAGGCGAGGTGCCAGGCAAAGTTATAGGGTCCTCCACTATTTTGTCAAGTATTATCTGAAGAAAAATGAAAGACGCACAAGGCGAGGTGCCAGGCAAAGTTATCCTCGCTATGTTCACCAAGCCCATCCATAGACGCACCTCTGGAGTTACTAGACCACCCAAATTCACCATCCATGGTTGTCTGTATCGCAGGTAAAGGGTTATTGTGTCATGCAAACACAACGTAAGACGTAATTGAAAAAATAAAAATGAATAGCAACAAGGAAACAGAAACTTGGTTATATGAGAAAACGAAAAGAGACTATCAGATAAAAACGAAATAGCTTACTCCCCCTGCCATTTCATCATCCATAAAAAGATATCTCCACTCATCATCCATAATAAAAAGAGATCTCCACGGACAAAACTCGTTTATCTGTATCACAGGTCAATGGTTATCAGTCAGGTTACACTGCCTTATAAGCATTAAAAATTAAGGATGTCATCAAAAACATAAAACAGAACGACAGTACCATATATGCAACTCCGTGTTGAACTGCCAAAATGTCTAAAAACTTGAAGCTCAACCCATATGTGCCTAGTAATTGAGATTCTTTTGTTGAATCCAAGCCATTGTCAGGAAAGGGACGTCTAAACAATCGAAGGAGACTTCTTAAAGAAAATCAAAATTGCGTATTACCTGAAATAAAAGGTTCTCCTCCTGAGGCGCAGTAACAGGCTTAAACTCGTCAATTTCAGAAATCTGTCAAATAGGCCAAGTGGTGAACTTCTCAGCAGATTAATATCGAGGCACAACAAACATTTACAATTTACTACAATTTTCTTATCATTTTGAGTGCTATATTGCTTACCTGGTTGAAGATTTCTACAGACGTGCAGGTCTGTACATCTTCAATAAATTCCGCCAAGATAACACTAAACCGTTTTATTGCATACATAAGGTCCACCAAATAATCATGAGGTTCAACCTGTATAAATAATGTAATCAGCGGGTAAAAACAGACTAAGGAGTCCATAAAAGACAACTAATGAGAACAAATTCAGTTGCATAATTACTAACTCCGTATTCTCCAAACAATTTATGTAACCATTTCTCTCGATAGTTTTTAGTGACACCGGAAGACGGATTAAAACATTAGTAGAGTAAATAAATCATGTGATATTTTTAAGAGGAAACACACCCGCACATAGGGGTTCAAACTCAATCCCAACGATTCTTCTACAAACTCCTTTGCAATCTGTTGCCAGTCTAGCTCAGGGTATGCAACAACATTTGCATTATGGTTCCCGGAGTAACCAGCAAAATCACCTACTATGGCAACTTTAGATAGACGCTGCCTTTCATTGCTTAATCTAGCAGCATATATTGCAATTTCTTTTCCCAGTGTGGTTGCTGCTGGCTAAAATAAGAACAAGAAGCAAACATAAAACGAAATAAGTGAAAGTCATCTTCCTTCCTTGGGAGCAAGCTAGTCAGTAAATAACATCAAATCAGGTTTCCATAGTTTCATCCAACAATACTAGTACCTCCTTTTCAGTTCGGAAAAGCATAGGAACGTCAGCATTGTCTTTTGCCAGCTTACACAATGCTCTAATCAAATCATCCATGATGGGTAACATCACCTTATTAATGACTTCTTTCAGACTGAATGCATAAGCCAACTTTATGAGATCTTCATGTGTACAAGCATGAAACTGCCAACAAAGTACCTAGAACAGAAAAACTGGCACAACCGATCAAAATAAATAAATAGAAAAGAAACAAACTGGAAACGTCTACAATCGTCAACAAGTAACCGAATATCCAAACATAGTCCATACATGTGCACAAAATCAAATGAAAGCAAGTCTCCCTTGATACATATTGAAACGTACCTGCCGAGCAAACCATGAATTGAAAGCAAGAAGATGCTCTAAAATCAAATGAAACCGGAGAATTGCAAGTTTCCGAGAAGGTTTCAAACAAAAAAACAAAATAAAATAAACTGGCAATGATTAGCTTGTTATCCAAGAAATAGTGTGCTGCTCTAGCGTCCTCTGAAGGGCTGTCTGTAAACTTCATGACGTATCTATAATCGGCACGGCTATCAAAGTCATCGATAAGTCCTTCCAGGAAAGACAATGATTTCTCACTGAAGCTTGGGACAACTGTAACTTGAGGGATTTGTGAAAGCTTTATCAACCATTTGATCTGTGCGAGACAAGAAATTAAACACCAAGGGTAAAGTTTTCTTTGCTAATAAAATAAGGATGGAGCTAGTGAACAATTAAGTAAGAACTGTACCTCGACTAAAACAAGGGAACGCATGAAACCGTAATTGCTCATATACTGATTGAAGACAGAAACCTTTTCCTCAAATAAACGATCAAGCTCCGAGGAATCTTCTTCAGTTTTCATACTTTTCATCTAAACATAATACATGTATCACAATCAAAGTCTAGAATAGTCAAATTGATATGAATATCTCAAACAAGTTTCTCTGGTTGTAACTTTCATACCGTCGCCAAGAAGGGAAGACAAGGAAAAATTTGAATTACCTCTGCAGTAACTGGTTTAGGGTTATCTCGTATACAGGTACTTAAACTCCAAGCTTTAAGAGGAAATGATCTTGTACTTGACATGAACGGAGCATTTGAAGTACTGAGATGGCAAAAAGAAGAACAAAACTGTGTGCTTAATCTTTGGCTTAAACCAGATGGTCGAATGGTACTAGTAGAAACTCTAACTGCTGCTGCTCCTGAAACCTCCATGGATTAAGCAAGAGCCCTAGCTTACTTCTGCCGAGAGATTATTTGTAACACCCTTAGTTTGGAAAATTCAAAGTGGGAGCCAATGAAATGAGCAGTTTACTGTTTACCCTCCTTAGTCCTCAGTCTCTAGCCTGGTTACCGGAGGTCTAGGGTTCTGAATTTCAAATTTGTGGATGTTTTATTCATATCTCACCGTAATTGGCCTTTTGTAATTTCATTTCCAAAATAACCTTTTATAGTCATAATAAAAATAAGGAATAAAAATAAAGAATTATCACATGGTAATAATTTTTGATACTGTCGCTTGGTAAAAGTTTTTCGAAGAGTGTCTTTTTTATCCGTAACATTTCCAAAATTTCCTAAAATTAGGGAGGGAGAACTTTTAAAAGCTACAAAAGGATAAACTTTGATCGTACTTAATTTAACGCCTGGTTATTGTTCTTCAATATAATCCAGTAGAAGGCAACCACTACAAATGTTCGGTAGTACTGTAGCAAGAGCTGACAAACGGTCGGGTCGGGCCGGGGCTGGCTTGTTACGGGTTACACGGGTTCGGGTTAACACGGACCAAAACCCGCGGGTCGATATTCTTCACGGGTGATCATTTCTTCAACCCGCGCCCGTAACGGGTAAAGCCACGGGTTAGCTGGTTTCTGGTTAGTCAACTCGCCAGAAACCGATTCGACAGAGTTTCCTCTGATTTCTGGTCTATTTCCAGCCACATTCAGGCCATCTAAAGCTCCTTCTCTGCAACCTAAACATTCATCTAATTCATAAATTCATTTGATATTTTGATTCAATTCAATCAACAGTCACAGTGGCACACCAAAATTTTAAAACTTAATGAAAGGATTACTTACTGGTTCAAAACAGAGGATTACATAATACAAAACCACAATTATAACTTTATATGCTCGTCAATATAATCTCTAGTTCTCTACTTATATTTTTACAATCAATCAAACATGTACAAGATTCAGTCAAATCAAAATCACATACAAGCTTTCCGTTAACTAATTATGTGGAATTCAACAATCATATTACCCATCTGCAGTTCTGCAGAATCTGCACCACCACCTCATACAAATTGTAAAAAATCAAATTAACTAGTACATATAACAACAGTCATTCAATTCAGAATTGAATCAATTGATCAAAATTGAAAACTCAGAAGAGAAAAGAGGAGTAAAGGATCAAACCCTAAGGACTCACCACTATGGAAGATTGAAAAGATGAGGGTACCCAAATATACCTCAATCTAAAACTTTTCCACCTATAAGTTCTTTCTCCGAAAGTGATTTTCTATGGACTGAGTCGATAAAATACAACTAATCGGTTTACACTTCATGTGATTTTCTATGGATACGAGATCGATACAATACAACAACAAAGTATAATTACTTGATAATAGGTTTGGACTTAACCAAACACTATAGGATTGCTATCAAGTAATTAGGAATTAATGTTTGTGTATTTTACTTTTAATTATAATAAAACAATTCTAATTGCGAAAATAGAAAAGTAAAAGACACAACAAGATTTTGTTAACGAGGAAACTGCAAATGCAGAAAAACCCCGCGACCTTGTCCAGAATTGAATACTCTCAGAATTAAGCCGCTATACAAAATCTAAACCAACTTCGTATAGTTGAGACCAAGTACCTAAACCTATAGTTCACCTAATTCCCTCAGTATCCCTGCGCCTCAAACTTGTAATAAATCACGCACTTGGAACAATTCCTTTGGTTCGTATTCCAAACAGTAAAGGAACAACAAATCTGTTCGGTAACAACTCTTTTTAAACAACGTGATATGAGTTTGACAAAAGGCTCTTCCGTTTATCCCAATAAATTCCTTTGTCGGGTTCTTAGATCAATCTCTTCAACAACTACCAAAGTAATTGTTTAGACTATGCAATCAATACTCTTAATCACTAAGAAATGTATTGATGTCGATCTAATCAACTAATCAATCAAGGTTATCACAAATATAAACCGATTATAGTTGGATCCCTCCAGCCGATGAAGTTTTGTGCACACCAAAGATTATGAACTCAAATAAGAAATCTTTTTTGTCTTCAAATCTTCTTAGATCTTAAATAAACACCTGCACACAAACAACTTGAATCTCTTGTGATCAATCACACACAGAATGGAGTTTGTTAACGATGGATTACCACAAGACATCTTTATATCTACAAATAGTTCTAAAGATCCCCGTCGACACTTCGATCTAGTTTGAGTGAATCTTATATCAGAAGAGAAGATTCTCAAGCACAAACAAACTAGGTGCAATCAAAGTTCAACAACCGTTAGTCAATCAAATCAATCGAAAACTAATAATAAACTGGAATTATCTAGTTTCCCACCAACGGTACTCGTAGAGCTTCTCAATCCCAAAGAAGTCTTTAAAACGAGCGGTCGTAAGAGATTTCTCCTAATTAGGGTACTTTCCTCTCCGAATAGACGGATCCACCAGTAATAACACAGCTAGGTAGTTTTGCTGGCTCTGAAGATTAGTTTGCTCGTAATGCAAACTTCAATATTTATAGAACAAGGAAGTTTGGACACCAAGGAATTTCCAAAACCGAATATTCTCAAAGATATGCAATAAAGTCCAAATACGGTTTTCATAATTCCTGGAAATGCTCTGTCCAAATATTGAACGAAATCTTGGTAGAAAATCTCCAATTAGTAAATGCACATTACCAATTTTTATTTTCTAAAGATATGCATTTAATTGCTGGAAATTAAAAGCATATAAAACTAAAAACCTTAATTAAAAGATTCTCAATTTATTTCGATCCAGGATTCTCCTTTAGTTATTAAGGAATATCTTTGAATAATAAAAGATAAGAGTTACTGCACATGTTCAAAGTATGTCGACATCTTTACTTTATATATCCTTTTTCATATTTACAATCTTGGAACCGATTTGCCACACTTCCAAATGAGTTTAGAATTGGTTCATCTGACTTCCAAGAACTATGTGATTGATTATCCTATCAAATAACCATTAATAGGTTTCACGGTTCTACCAAAACACAAAGCTTCGGTTCTACCTCCATGTGGGTACTAGGATCAGTCACACTATCTTTCCAAAAATTGGCTGACTAGGTACTAGGATAGGTTACCAAATAATTATGGTATTTACTTGTGATCGGTTGCACAAGTCATAGGATCGGTTACCAATTCCTAAGACTTGTTGTACCTCTTACAAGGATCGATTCCACATACTTGTTATTGGTTGCACCTCTTACTAGGATCGGTTCCCCAATGTCTAGAGTTGGTCATACCAATTACAAAATATCGATCATACCATCTCAGGTGATTACTTAAGATCGGTTTCACTAATAAAAGTCACACCAATACAAAAGTCAGGCATTGTGAATAGTTTTACCAAGATACATAAACAAGTTATGAGCGGTTATACTAAACACACATATTGGTAATCCAAAGATTTGCAATGAATAACAATACCAATAATCCTAGCGATTTCCCTTTCGATTCACAAAACAAGTTTATGAATTGTACTTCCTTTAAACAAATGTAAAACATTATTTCCTAGGACGAAATCTTCACCCATACACATACATAATCACAATAGCATTTATACGATTATGTCGATGTCTTATATACGAAGTTCAAAAGATAGACGTTATACTTTGTATTGTAATTCCTTAATACTATGTTTAAATAGAGTATAATCTTTCACAGCTTCGCAGTTATGTTTTCAATATGCACGACTTGAAAGATACGTTAGGAATGAAACAGTTCAAGTCAAATATTACTAACCTTAAGAGTAAGGATGATGTCGTCATTGTAGATCTTTACTTCTTCACATTCTTCAAGTCTTTACGTAATACTTGTAAGTCTCATATCCTAGTAACTTTCTAGCTAACCTATACGAAGTTGACTCTAGTAAATAATCAAGCGACTCTTTAAATGAGTTTTGATTCACTAAAATATGACAACCAAACTTGACATACCAACGCTTGGTGGGTTCAACCGAGATATGCTCTTACAATCTTCCCCTTTGTAAATTTTAGTGACAAAACTCTTAACTCATATGGATAAACAAATTACATTAATTCATTACACATACGCTTGATTCCAAGTTTCAACAACACAATAACCTGTATACATTCAATCCATAAATGCCGCTGTTGACATTATATTAACAAAGCTAATACTCCCCCTAAAGGTAAGATAGGTAGATTTTCAATCCGCACGTCTTTGTTATTCCTTTTGTAGTTAAAATAACCACAAGTATCAATATGATACGTTACTCCACCTTAGTCTATGCTTTACTCTTTCGTTAGATATAACGTTTAAGCACCATTGTCCTTTCCTTAGTGATACCAAATCACTTGTTTACTCCATATATTTCTCCCCCTTTTTGTCACCAAATGACAAAGGTACGAGCAAATAAAGGACAAACCGAAAGGATCTTACAAATCCAAAAATACTTGCATAACCTATAAGAGTTAAGCACGAGGGTTCCACACACCATTTTAGATAACCAATATCAAAACCGAAACTACAAAGTAATTTTGTTTTGATATGTTATCAAGGAAACAATTGCCCGAAGCAATTTTCCCTAATAGTTTAGCAAATCAAAAATTAACTAAGCACCTTAGTTCTTTTGCTAAACCGATTATACAAATACAATCGCTTCTTCGATAAGATCAAAATAAAGATCAGAATTAACTCTATTTTTCTCATCAGGTTCTAATTATTCAAATAATAACTTAGACCTTTCACTCTTAAACAAGACAAGTACTAAGTTAGTTAACTAGCATTTCTTGTTAAGGCATTCGATTAGACTTGAATAATCGAAACCTCCACTTTGATAAGTCTAACTAAGATCAGAATTAACTTAGTTTCTCTTATCCAAAATCAAATTGGACTAAATAATTTATCCCGAAAACCTTTTTGTTAAGCCATAAACAATTTATACAAACCAAATAAATCAACTTGCATAATTATTTACCTCAACCGGAAGCAATCGAAACAAACATAGACATTATAGTACCGCAATTGCACCAAAATTTCGTAAGCCTAAACAATTGATACCAAACCATAAATAAAGATAACAATAATTTTTCTTAACCGGAAACAATTGAATCACACACATACATCCATACACAAATAATGGAATAAACATCAATTGTACCGAAATTTTGTTAAGCAAAAGCAATAAATATATGCAATAAAATCAGGCTTTTCTTAAACAGGAAAACGATTAACTAACAAATTCGTTACCCCAAGTTCCGCATCCTCTTTACCCCAGAAAGATATATCATTAAGCGCAAGTTCACATAGAACTCTTCCCCGTTGTGTTGTCATCCTCCCGCCAAAACAAAAAAACAACAACAAAGAGCAACCTTTACCAAAGAAAGGTTGAAAACCTGTTTTAACTAATGCGATGCAAAAGTTGAAACCCCGAAACACATATGCTTTTATGCTAAACGAAAAATGATTCAACATATTGTGACTTTTTCACATATTAGTTTCAATCGGAACCCCTTATGATCCTTTGATAAAGCCTACCAACATGGGTTAGAACTCAATCCCGCTAAATCAAAAGTCACCCAAACCATAAGGGTTCACACCACATGAGATCGAATATTAAGGTTATGAAAACCGAAATCAAACATCCCACAACATACATAGCAATAACATAAAGCATTCAAGCACATGCTATGTAATTGAAAACTATCACAAGAAAAATTATAAAATAATAATTTTATTCATAAATAATAGATAGTTTTATTCAAAATAGACCCTATACAATTATTGAAAGAAATCAACAAATGATGTCTATTTTCCTGGATGAATCCTTCATCTCAATGCTAGAGGAAGGTAGATTATTATTTTCAGTCTTCAGCTTGTGAAATTCTTCAAGTAGATAACCTTGCTGTTTGACCAGAATTTCTTGCAGTTGAGAAATTTTCGTGAAGGATTCTGCAAGAACATGTAATTCTGTCTTTGATTGAACACAGAAGTGTGTCAATGCTTCAATACCCTGATCTTTGTTCAGCATATTCTCTCCTTCCTTCTTGCTAAGCCAATCTCTCTTTTTGATTTTTCTCTTTGATTTCTCTATATCAAGAGAAGATGCAGACTTATTCTTAAAGTGATCTTTCTGATCTAGCATCTTATCAAGAGAAGACATTGGATCCAGACTCATAGTTCGGACAAGGAATGACCAAAGAAAGAGAAGGATCTTTTTATAATTTTCATACTTCCGAAAATATAATATTCCAATAAATACGAATATCTCAAATATTTTTCAATTACTAGATTTTATTCCCATAATCTACACATAAGTTCCTTGATATTTTTTGTTCCTCACTAAATTTGGCACACGAGGTGAGGAAATAATGCTTATACCGATCAAGTGGTATTAGTGTGATATTTTCTCTCATTATGGAATTTTGAACAACCAGAGTGTTCTGGATCTAGTATTGTATGAAAGATTCCCTTTTTGTTACCTCGAACTAACGAAGTATCTTAAAATTGACTTGAGTTGCCTATGCAACTTTTAGCAATTCTGTTTTTGAGACAGTTTTTTCATCTTGTCTTATTTTTCCCTTTACCATTAGATGATTTAATAACATCGGAAGACATGTCCATTTTTAAAATGGGTAAATCACTAATGGAGGAGGAAGAAATAAGATTGACAACTAATGCAATATTAGTTGTTTCCTCTTCTTCAGAGTCATAAGAATCAGATGTCTCATCTAGAGTTACAACCAGTGCCTTACTTCCAGTGTACTCCCTTTATTTCAAAAAGACGGTCCGCTTTGACTTTGTCAAAATATTAAGGAGACTACAATATTTTACTTGACTACCTTTAGTTACTTACCTATTTTATTTTAATAAAAATGTTAGCATTAAAAATTACCTAAAATTATTAGAGGATTATAAATAAGAAATATAAAAGGAAGATTAAAAGATATCGAATTTATGGAGTATAAAATGTATAAGGAATTTAATGTTTGGAGTAAAATATGTATTTTTTTAAAAGGAATGGAATATATATATGTTTCCTTATTTTAGATAGGGTCCCGTTAAAAATGAATTTATGAAAATAAAAAGTTTAAGGGTATATTAGAGAGATCATTGGAAAAATATGACTATAAACAGAAGCTGGACATAATTTTGAAACAAACCAAAATGGAATAGAGGACAGTCTTTTTGAAATGGAGGGAGTATTTCTTAAGATTGGGACAGTCTTTAGCAATATGACCAAACCCTTTACACTTAAAGCACTGAGGCTGATATTCATCATCTTCTTCCTGATCCTTTTTGACAGGAATTCGATCATGTGGACAAGAAGATCTGTGAGTATCCTTTATGAATCTCTTATTTCTTTTCTTTAAGAGATCTCGAAACTGTCTAATAATTAATGATAATGATTGTTCAATTTCATCATCAGAGTTTTCTGCAATCTGTTCATCTGAATCATCCATCTGTCTATTTTTCTCCATTGGAGCTTTCAGAATTTTTGCAGCTTTAAAAGCAATTCCTTTAGTTTGAATAGACTGTGATTCATGATCAAAGATCATTAACTTTCCTACGAGTGTGGTTCGCGAGAGTGTTGAAAGATCATTTGCTTCAATGATTGCATGCTTCTTAGAATCGTATCTAGATGGCAACGATCTGAGAATTTTGCATACTATATCTTTTTCAGAAATAGTCTTTCCAAGCGAGAAAGAAGCATTTACCATCTCAGAGAGTTTGATATAAAACTCTTCAAAAGTGTCGTTGTCATCCATTTAAAGGTTTTCCCAATCAGACATAAGAGTTTGAAGTCTAGCTTCTTTCTCTAATGTATTCCCTTCAAATACGATCTGAAGATTATCCCAAGCTTCTTTCGAAGTTTGACATGTTGATACATGATGTTGTAGATCATGACTTACAGCATGTATAATTACATTCAAACCATCTGAATTCTGCTTAGAAAAAACCTTTTCTTCGTTTGAAAAATCCACTAAGCGTTTAAACTCAGTTTCCGAATTTTCTACCTTAGGGCGATTATAACCATCGACGACTAATAGCCATGTATTAAAGTCTCGTGATTGAAGAAAAGATCTCATAGCAGATTTCCACCATAGATAGTTTGTTCCGTCAAATCTTGGCGGTACGTTAATTGAAGTTGACTATGAGAACTCGAGTTCATTTCTTATAGGATGGATCGCACCAAACACAGATTGTTAGATCCTTTCGTGTTTGCCTTCTCTGATACCAATCTAAAACTCTTCCGCCTACAAGTCCTTTCTCCGAAAGTGATTGTCTATGGACTGAGTCGAGACAATACAACTAATCAGTTCACACTTCGTGTGATCGTCTATTGATACGAGATCGAGACAATACAACAACGAAGTATGATTACTTGATAATAGGTTCGGACTTAACCAAACACTATAGGATTTCTATCAAGTAATTAGGGATTAACGTTTGTGTATTTTACTTCTAATTATAATAAAACAATTATAATTACGGAAATAGAAAAGTAAAAGACACAACAAGATTTTGTTAACGAGGAAGCCGCAAATGTAGAAAAACCCCGAGACCTTGTCCAGAATTGAATACTCCCAGAATTAAGCCGCTATACAAAATCTAAACCAACTTCGTATAGTTGAGACCAAGTAACTAAACCTATAGTTCACCTAGTTCCCTCAGTATCCCTGCGCCTCCAACTTGTAATAAGTCACGCACTTGGAACAATTCCTTTGGTACGTATTCCAAACAGTAAAAGAACAACAAATCTGTTCGGTAACAACTCTTTTTAAACAACGTGATATGAGTTTGACAAAAGGCTCTTCCGTTTATCTCAATAAACTCCTTTGTCGGGTTCTTAGATCAATCTCTTCAACAACTACCAAAGTAATTGTTTAGACTATCCAATAATTACTCTTAATCTAGTTTTTCACCAACGGTACTCGTAGAGCTTATCAATCCCAAAGAAGTCTTTAAAACGAGCGTTCGTAAGAGATTTTGCCTAATTAGGGTACTTTCCTCTCCGAATAGACGGCTCCACCAGTAATAACACAGCTAGGTAGTTTTGCTGGCTCTTAGGATTAGTTTGCTCGTAATGCAACAGTATTTATAGACCAAGGAAGTTTGGACACCAAGGAATTTCCAAAACCGAATATTCTCAAAGATATGAAATAAAGTCCAAATACAGTTTTCATAATTCCTGGAAATGCTCTGTCCAAATATTGACCTAAATCTCAGTAGAAAATCTCCAATTAGTAAATGCACATTGCCAATTTTTATTTTCTAAAGATATGCATTTAATTTCTGGAAATTAAAAACATATAAAACTAAAAACCTTAATTAAAAGATTCTCAATTTATTTCGATCCGGGATTCTCCTTTAGTTATTAAGGAATATCTTTGAACAATAAAAGATAAGAGTTATTGCACATGTTCAAAGTATGTCGACATCTTTACTTTATAAATCCTTTTTCATATTTACAATCTTGGAACCGATTTTCCACACTTACAAACGAGTTTAGAATTGGTTCATCTGACTTCCAAGAACTATGTGATTGATTATCTTATCAAATCACCATTAATGGGTTTCACGGTTCAACCAAAACACAGAGCTTCGGTTCTACCTCCATGTGGGTACTAGGATCGGTCACACTAGATTTCCAAAAATTGGTTGACTAGGTACTAGGATCGGTTACCACATAATTATGGTATTTACTTGTGATCGGTTGCACAAGTCATAGGATCAGTTACCAATTCCTAAGACTTGTTGTACCTCTTACAAGGATCGCTTCCACATACTTGTGATCGGTTGCACCTCTTACTAGGATCGGTCCCCAATGTCTAGAGTTGGTCATACCAATTACAAAATATCGATCATACCATCTCAGGTGATTACTTAAGATCTGTTTCACTAATAAAAGTCATACCAATACAAAAGTCAGGCATTGTGAATAGTTTTACCAAGATACATAAACAAGTTATGAGAGGTTAAACTAAACACACATATTGGTAATCCAAAAATTTGCAATGAATAACAATACCAATAAGCCTAGCGATTTCCCTTTCGATTCACAAAACAAGTTTATGAATTGTACTTCCTTTAAACAAATGTAAAACATTATTTCCTAGGACGAAATCTTCACCCATACCCATACATAATCACAATAGCATTCATACGATTATGTCGATGTCTTATATACGAAGTTCAAAAGATAGACGTTATACTTCGTATTGTAATTCCTTAATACTATGTCTAACTAGAGTATAATCATTCACAGCTTCGCAGTTATGTTTTCAATATGCACGACTTGAAAGATACGTTAGGAATGAAACAGTTCAAGTCAAATATTACTAACCTCAAGAGGAAGGATTATGTCGTCATTGTAGATCTTTACTTCTTCACATTCTTCAAGTCTTCACGTAATACTTGTAAGTCTCATATCGTAGTAACTTTCTAGCTAACCTATACGAAGTTGACTCTAGTAAATAATCAAGCGACTCTTTAAATGAGTTTTGATTCACTAAATTATGACAACCAAACTATACATATTACGCTTGGTGGGTTCAATCGAGCTATGTTCTAACAAAGATAACAACAACAACATAATCAGATTGAGAAATTCAGGAATCATAAACAGTAAAGAATACCGTGACAAAAATTATTATAGGAATTTAACCCAATAACTTAAATTGAATCACAACCCTATTCTTATTCTTCTATCATTAACTCAATTTTCTTCTCAATTTCATAAAACCCCAAATTCAATTAAAGCCCTAATTTCTTCTGGATTTCTGAATTCCAGTTCTTCACTGAAATAAACCTTAACTATTAGTAGGTTAATCTTATTATTCATATTCTACTTTTAAAACCCACCCTTAATCACTCACTTTCTCTTCCAATCTCAAACTCAGAATCCACATCAGTTAGACGACTAATACTCAACCCAAAAACAAAAGAAAAAAAAAGAAACGTGAAGAAGCAAATCCCCACATCAGTTAGTTGATCTTAAATCCATTATTAGTAAGATTCAATTTACACATGCAAAGAAGAACAGACACAGTGAAGAAAGAAAAAAGAAGATAGAGTTGGTGCTAGGAGGCGCAGAGAGCAGAGAGGAGAAGAAAGAAAATAGGAAAGAAAGAAAATGAAATCTTCTATGGTTTTTTTGAGTTTTATATCATAAACGAACGAACGGGATTAAATGTAATAATCATACGGTTGGAATTATTAGAAGCAGACGGGTTGACAGGTTTAACCCGCGGGTTTACAGGCCGGGCCGGGTTAACCCGTTTTCTCACAAGCCGCTATTTCTCTAACCCACACCCGCCTTGTTTAGGACCCAGCCGGGACGGGCGCGGATTTTCACGGTCCGGGACGGGTCAACTTGCGGGTTTCTGGCTAGTTTGCCAGCTCTAACTGTAGAAGGTAATTATCGAAGACACATCCAATGCCATAAATCTTTGGAGCAACTCCAAATGTTTTCCACTGACGCGAATGTTTATATATAGGGTTCATCTAAACATAAAACATACTTGTGAGATTGGAGTATACCTAATGAGACAAAATAAGGTTATTAGGAAGTAAAATCTAAAGCCCTTTAGCCACATATTTTTCAAAAATGGCTAATTTATCCTTGCTTAATTAACACAAAAAAATCTGTTAGGTTAAGTTTAGTTAGTTAATTAGTTCATTAAAATTCTGAAATTATGTTTTAGTTAGATTGTACTCATGGATCATGTGAGATGATTTTGAGAAAAAAAATAGTTTTGAGAATTTTGTTTGTAACGGAAATGAAACCACACTAGCCAAACATTTCTAAAAAGGAGATTGCAAATCTTCTTAGTGGCTTCATTTTCCAAATTACAGAAATCACGTTATGAAAAGTCGGCATGCTTGACCAAACTAAAAGATAACGACCTTCTCTAGCCGGCAAGGTAATAATTCCATAACATGCCGACTAATCTTTAGTCGTCAAGGTCGAGAATGCCAAACACTGACGACTAAAAATCTTATACACACAGAGAAAAGTTGATTTTAGTTGTCATCGCGTTATGGTCGAAATTGCACAAAGTGACAACCAACACTAAGTCGTCAAGGTAGTTTCCCCAACCATGCCGACTTATAGAAAAAAATGTACACAAAGAAACTGTTCTATGCTAGTTGTTGATCGGCAAAGTTCAAGCTTTCAAAACATGACGACCTTAATTACTACAATGCTAGTCGGCAAAGTATAAGGATGAATACCGTGACGACCCTGTGAATGTATTTTCAGAGATGAATAGTCTTCATGGTATTCATCCAAGAAGATGACGACCAAAATAAAACTTCAAAAGTCGTCAAGGTCGATGAAGAAATACCCCGACGACTATATAACTACAAATCAACTGAAAAGGCGGGGGTCTAACAACCTCACCCAATATTTCGCTTAGCAATCTGTATTGACTAACTCCAATATACTTTCAAGAGAATCAATTAGACAGTTAGACTCAATCTTATAAAAAGTATATCAAAGAGTTTATATCTCAATCTCTTAATTCAATCCGCAATCAAACAAATATAATTTGCGAGCCCGATTGAATATAAGAGAGATTACTTGAACGGTACAAAAGACCAATGTTCAAGGATCAATCAATTTAAATCAACAACAAAAGGTTGGATTTACCAATTGATCGATTCAACGCACAACCTGTGATATTTCAATTATATAACAAAATATAATGCGGAAAAGAAATAACACAGATACCAGAAGTTTAGTTAACGAGGAAACCGCAAATACATAAAAACCCCGGGACCTATTCCAGATTGAACACCACACTGTATTAAGCCGCTACAGACACTAGCCTACTACAAACTAACTTCGGTCTGGACTGTAGTTGAACCCCAACCAATCTCACACTGATTAAAGGTAAAGTTGCTCTCCTTACGTCTCTGATCCCAGTAGGATACTACGCACTTGATTCCCTTAGCTGATCTCACCCACAACTAAGAGTTGCTACGACCCAAAGTCGAAGACTTGATAAACAAATCTTTATCACACATAAAAGTCTATAGGAATAGATAAATCTGTCTCCCACAGAAATACCTACGAGATTTTTTTCCGTCTTTTGATAAATCAAGGTGAACAGGAACCAATTGATATACTAGACTTACATTCCCGAAGAACAACCTAGAAATATCAATCACCTCACAATAATCTTAATCGACTAGCGAAACAAGATATTGTGGAATCACAAACGATGAGACGAAGGTGTTTTTGACTACTTTTCTATCTTGCCTATCGGAGATATAAATCTTAAGCCAATCTTACGATTGTACTCAATCACGATAGAAACAGTAGGATCAGATCACGCAACTACAACGAAAATAGTTGGGTCTGGCTTCACAATCCCAATGAAGTCTTTAAGTCGTTAACCTACAGGGTCTCGTGAGAAACCTAAGGTTAAAGGAGAATCGACTCTAGCTTATACAACTAGTATCACATAGGAGGTTTGGGGATTAGGTTTCCCAGTTGCTAGAGTTCTCCTTTATATAGTCTCCAAATCAGGGTTTGCAAGTTAAGTTACTTTGGTAACAAATCATTCAATATTCATTGTTAGATGAAAACCTGATTAGATTCAATCTAATATCTTTCAACCGTTAGATCGAACTTAGCTTGTTATACACAAATGAAATGTAACTTCATTTAGGTTTGAGTAACCGTACATAAACGTGTACACTTAGTTGGTTCAACAATAGATAACCAATGGTTAGCCATATGAGCACTTTCATATCAACCTTATTCATCTTCACCAAAACTAGTTCAAATGACTCAAATGAACTAGTTAGAGAGTTGTTCAATTGCTTAGATCTTATAGAAGTATACAAGACAAAATCGAAGCAAAATCGGTTTTGATTCACTCGAATCGATTCATGAACATTATAGCCACGGTTTGCAAAGATTGCATTCCTTAATATATAAATGTTTTAGTTCATGAACAAACCGATTTTAGAAAGTAACCTACTTAAGTATGTATACGGGTACGCGTATTTAAGTAACCGGATTGAGTTTGTTTTTCACTTTAAAACTCCATCAAAAATTCACGGACGTGAACTTTCCGCCGGTATGCATATGGGTACGCATACTTACCCGGATTTCCAACAACCGCCAGTATGCGTACCGGGTACGCATACTTTTGGTTCCCAGTTTTGGACTTTTACACAAATGTGAGAACACACCATGTTTATATCCAAAGGTGGTTACATGTTCTAAACTCTCATTTCAATCATTGAAACTTTTTTAGAGGATGTTATATAGTTGTTATTCACAAACTATTTTTCATCAAAGCGATTTTCAAGATATTGAAATATTCAACATGACTTTCGTCATGAGTAAAGATGAACTTGGCCAAAGCGAAAGCTTACCAATACATATTTTAAGAAATAGATAAACGAGATAAACTCGGCTCGAAATAGAAAATGTGTATAATCGAAGTCTATATAGCAATACGACTTTTGTCTCAAGATAGGAGATAAAATAGATAGACTTTTGAGTGACAGATAAGTTCAAGTCTCCACATACCTTTTTGTCGATGAAGTTCCACAAGTTCCTTGAGTAGTTCTTCATCTTTGCATGATGAATGCCGTGGAGTCTAGAGCTCAACTACACTTACTATCCTAGTCCGAGACTTAGCTATAAGTAGACTAGAAATCAAGACTTATAGTTTTGGCAACTAAACTTGACAAACAAGCTTGAGATAGCAACGCTTGCGAGTTCGTCCAAGCAGTGCTCTAACATCAACATTTCAATTTTTATCACCGTGTTTTGACAATCAAATAATAAGATAAAGCATTGGTTGTTAGGTTGGGAAGGAGAATGAATTCATTTGAGTTTGATAAAAGCAAGGGGATACTTTTTAATTGGCGATTTTTTTTGAGACGAAGTGATGGAGAAGGAGAAGAGAGTGATGAGAGATCAGAAGTAGTGGTAGTTAGGATGGGAAGGGGAGTGAATTGGTTTGAGGTGGGGAAGAAAAAGAATTTGGAGAGGGTATTATGGTAGGTTTATCATGTTTGGATACCCCTTAGAGCAGTTCCTATGGAATGAACAAATCAAAGATTTGTTCATTTTGCTCCCACTATGGACTCAACAAACATGAAAAACGGATGGACAAACCAACAAATTTGTTGGTTTGTTGAGGAAGATGGAAGAACAAGCGCGCGCTTTATGTAGAACCGGGCATTGGAAACTTGACCGCCCCTCACAATTTCTCTCTCCAAATCCGGTTGTTATATTTAGGGTTTATTTTTTATTTTTTATTTTATTAGTTAAATAGTCAGTGGGACCCAACTCTTATTAATTTATATTAATAGAATCACTAATGGGACCCTAAAGTATCAGATTTGTTCATTTTTCCTTGGTTTCCCATAGTGCAAAAACATGTTTGTTCATCCACGTGGCTCAACAAAAAAAAAAATTTGTTCATTGCCATAGGAATTTCCCTTAGCCCTACAAAAGAATCCACTTAAAATTGGGTATACCTCAGTCCAGTTATAACATGCTCCAAAAAAATAAAAAAATAATAAAAATATCTAGCTAAACATATAATGGCATCGCATATTATTTTCTAACTTTTAAGGCCGGTCCCTATGAAGGGTGGTATAAAAGTTGTTTTTCCATGCCACATGGTATGGCAAACTAGTTTCCCCACTATTGTAAAACTACCAAATTTTAATGAACTACTATATTTTATTATGTTTTGTGGGACCCTTATCTATAAAAAATATGTTTATTTAGGTTTGGTGGGGTCTTTATTAAATTTTTGGGATTATATAATATTTTGTGAGACCCTTTTATAATAAAATTTGTTATAATGACTAAAAAGTAGGAGAAAAGAAAAAAATTAAAACTCTAAAATATTACTGAGCGATCGACACTAAATCGCTAGCGATGCTTACTTGATCTCCCGGTCTAGTCTTGATCGCCCGGTCAAGTCTTGATCGCCTGGGAGACATTCGACCTGGCATGGCTAAATGGAAAATTGTTAGCCATCTCCATAGTGGGTGAAAAAATGGCAAACTTTATAGTTTGCGATACCCATAGGAACCATCCTAACAACAAAGGTCAACTGATGGGCTTAAAAGCTAGATTCATTTAGCCATTTTTTATTATTTTTTTGACTAAAAAGGTTGATAAATTGAAAAAAGAATGTAACAAGGCTAGAACATCCCCATCTTTGCAAATTACAATCTATCTGGTGTCGATAATGACCTTCCAGTGAGAAACAAGTTCTCCAAAGAACACATATTTGAATACCTTTTCATTCCCTCCCCAAACATATAGTAACCTTTTGATTTCTATAATTGCTTCTTCTTCACTTTTGGGTCTTTTATGCCTCGCGTCATTAGGGGCGACCCTGAAAGAATTAGGGGCGACTTATAAGACGAAATAGGGTCACCCAAATCTAAATTGAACCCATCCCTTATTTCCGATTTTTTGAAATGGCAAATATACCCTCCATAATCGGTAGATAAAACAACAATCGGTAGTTTAATTTATTAATCTGTAGATGTTAGGATAATCGGAGGGTAATATGTACATATGTAGTTTGAAATTTTTGTGATGCGTGTCGTAACCACAACAAATTAATCAAGATATTTCCCACTAATTAACTAGTAATATAGTGGTAGTAAGAGATCGTTCCCACAGAGAGCTGTGTAATTGATAGGTTATTTGATCAGCAAAATAAAGTAAAAGACAAAAGGGGGGATTAAATTAAAGTAAAATAAAAAGAATAAATAAGAAAAAGGGATGATCAAGGAGTCCTTCGCCGTTACCAAACGTTGACTCTCATATCATACTTATCTATCTTTCGTTAGAGCAATTCATCACCAACCGTAGGATAACAGGTACGCTTAGCTATCCCCAAAACTCCTTCTATCACCGGATAACAGGTACGCTTAGTCACCGGATTTTATCCAACTGAGCCGCCTTGAGGTACGCTTACAAGGTGTAACCCGATCGAATGCTTTAGGCTTTGTGAATTTAGGTTTGATCCTAGTAGTTAGACTCAGTACGCTCGGTCCACTTGCTAGTGTTGTCTTCACACACGATTGCTTCACAGAATCCCTCTGCAAGGTCTCACGTTCTCTACTTGTGTGGGAGATGCACGACAATTACGGATCGCTCAAACTCTCTACTAGCAATAAAATGATCAATAGAATAATCCAATTGTACACTTGAACAATCTAGAAATCAATCATAAACCCTAATTATAGAAAAGACAATCGATGATGATTAAAACTCTGAATAAATTTATACAACTAATAAAGATTCACGCTAGAACATTGAATTCATCCTCAATCAACAAAGGTTTAGTTACACATGATTACAAAAGAGAATGGGTTCCCCCTAAAGGGGTAAACCCTAGGTTTAAATTTAGAAGATTAATATGGGAGGTAGAATTGTGTCTCCAAGGGTGTGGTATATCCCCAAGATTGTATTGAGGGTCTTCTTATATAGTGCTCACATGGTCTAGGGTTTAGAACCCGTTCGGGACCGCGTATTCCTTGATTTAGAAGCCCAAACTCGTGCCAAACACCTTAGTTATGGTTGGGTTCAACACAGCCATAACTCTGACAAGAAAATAGTGCTAAAACTCTCAGAGTTACGGTTGTGTCCGAGTCTCTTGAACCTGGCCGTAATTCTTCCTGTATACTTTTTGTCTTTCGCCATTTCGGCCGTAACTTCTTCATCCGATGTACGATTACCCTCATTCTTTTTGGGTTTTGTTCGTATCTTCATCCTCTATAAGATAGAAATTCCCAAATATTCATATATCTCCACTATATTTTACGGTTGGGTTGGACCTAGCCGTAACTCCTTATGAACTTTGTAGTGGAAATCAACTTGCTTTTACGGTTAGGTTTGGGGATGCTTTTCCCAACCGTAAATCTTCCTGGAACTTATATCCAAGAGTTGTCTTTGAACCTTCCAACTCCTTCGTTTCATGTGGGAATCAACTCCTTTCTTCTTCTTAGCTCCTTTTAACTCCATTTCCATTGATTTCGGATGATTCACCTAAATAAACAAATAAAATAGAAAAAAAAGAGTAATACAAGGATAATATGCAAGAAACATAACAACTATTAGTATGGATTTGACACTCTAAACATGTAAATTATGAACCTATCATTTTTTTAATTTGAAATAACCCACAATCGTAGGGTATTTATTTACCATGTCTCCCGATTATTAAGTTGCCCCAAAATTGAAATTTGAAAAAATCTCAAATTTTTCGAATTTGGGAACTACCATAATCGGTAGACAATGAGAAAATATTGTGCCCGATTATAAGGGTTTTTTTGTTCAGAAGAACTGTAAAAATGAAACCACGATAATCGGTAGCAAATGTTAATATTTTTACTTCCTATTGTGGACCGGTTTGACAAATTTTTGGAAAAATCACCAGAATCGGTAGTTAAGGTTGATAACGTTACTACCGATTCTGCACATATCTGACAATTTTTTGAAAATTTACCAGAATCGGTAGGTAAGCTTTTTATTTATCCTCCGATTATTGTGAAAAATCAAGAAGTTTCAGACAATCAAGTAATAAACATAACTCAAAATACATTCATAACCCATAAACTTAAGAACATATGATCCAAAACAAGTATTTAAAACACCATAATCCGAAAGAAACTGTTAAAACAACATAATCCATAACATCAACACATTATCACCTATTTCCTAGTTTTCTTCTTAGATTGTTAGCTAAAGTTTTAGAACGCTTAACACGACCCGGACGACCCGCATTATCACCAGCGTCACCTTCATCTCCCTCAATATTTCTTTCAGCAAGAGAGCTTGAAGAAGCCTGAGATCTTTTGTTCGTCTTTGATGTTTTTTTCTTGGGAGGGTTCTTCGTCACTTTCTCCCCAAACTCAGCTGCATACTCTTCATTATCAACATTATCAATCATCTCCCTGTGCTTTTTTAGCTTCTCAATTGGCACAGGCTGTCCAGCCGTTATGCAATCAGCGCACCATTTGGAAAAAAACTTGAACCTATTCACCTGTTTTTTTAATTGACAAAACATCAAATGGAGTTTACCTAAAAAATTGAATCGTAATATTAAAGGGAAAAGTCATAACCGTACGCACCAGTCTATCATAACCTGGGGGTTTTTCTTTGACGATACATTTGTAAAAGGATGCCACCGAGGACGTATTTGCTTTAAGTTCACGGATTACACGAACATGTGAATGATCCCGGTACCGCTCCATATAGCCGGGAGCATTTTCATCACCTCGGTTGACAGATATCCCAGTGTTCACCAAGTGGTACAGCCTCTTATCCCAATGTTCAATAACAGATGGTGTACCAGAGTAAACTACCTTGATGGTGTCCTTGTTAGACTCGCTATGCTCCACGTCCAACTTGAACTTGCCATTTATGTGATGTCATGGTACTGTTTGGCAATAACCATGTTGTCGCATCACCCTGGAACCATTGTACATCACATAACCTGTGGGGTGCCACAACGGTCCAAAATAATGGGACAACTCGGAACGACCCGCTATTTGTCCACTAGCTCGGTCTTCCTTGTATGGATCAAAGCATACCTCTGAGGCCTTAATTGAGTCTAATTTCTCCCTCAAGTGAACCAATTGCTGCTCCTTTTTCCTTGAACGGTTCTTTGTGAACTTGTACTTTGTTCCTCTCGGTGTACCTTTATCCCAATCCGGGTTTTCTAATGCCAATTTCAGACTAGGGTAGTGGTCATAGATCCATGTCTACATAGATATCAAACCAAGTATTAGAAATTGATTCTTAAATTAGAGAAGAAAAAAACATAACGATCAATGGATAAATAGAGTTGAGAAAATACTAGGAATAAACTCACATTCCTGGCAATTTGGCTAGTCCTAAGCCTCGACGCCTTTCTCAACTCATCAAGAATGCAATGCATGCCATGCCCCAAGAGTAGTCCGCGACCTTATTAAGAGGATGCAATAGTTGTAGAAGGTTGGCGTCTACTCGGTTGCCATTGGCATTGGGGAATATGACACATCCCAATACACACAAGAGATAGGCGGTGGCCGCGGCATCCACTTCGGCATCACTTAACGGTCCTTGTTTTTCTTTCTCGGCAGTTCCTTTGAACATCTTGATCAACTGACTCATGTTAAACTGTCTAGTTTTGTAAGAAAAGCACCTATTGAATTCAATGTCTGATGTCTCTTTATCCAACCAAAAGAGTTTTTAAACAAATCATAAAAAATTTCCCAACTTAACTGTTTTATGTAGTCATACTTGACATCTACACCATGGTCATTGAGATTATGAATCTGCTTCGCATCATCTGGAGTAATGGTCATTTCCCAAAACGACATATGAAAGGTGTCAGTCTTGGGATACAATCTCTCCACAAAAGCCGATATCGCGACCCGATCATGTTCCAACATTGAGTTCTCGGAAGTAGTAGATAATTCCGAGTTGGCTATAGTTGTCTTGAACCTTTCACATTCACCGTCTAAAGGCCAATCTTTTAATACTTTTGATGGTGCGACAGTGGGTTTGAGTAGACGAATCGCATCAGAATGATACTATTAAACACACAACACATTACAAAATTAATAGAGTATTATTACGAATAAAACGACAATACATTAGTAAAAAAGAATACGATTATTACCTCGGTTTCGCAGATTTCTCTGTCCCAGGAGTCTTTGTAGCCAAATAACAATGCTCCTCAATCTCTAGGCAGCCCCGGGATTTCTTCTTCAAAATCCGTCTTCTTCAACTCAATGGGGACAAGGTGTGATGCTTTCTTCGCGATTGGATTCTTTGTAACTCCTCCTTATCCTTGTGTACCACTTGGTTTTCCTTCTTCTTGTAATCTAATTTCTGGAACACTTTGTCCAACTTCATCTTGAGTGATTTCTGGAGCGCTTGGTTCTACTTCTTCTTGAGTTCCTTGTTGAGCGCTTGGTTCTACTTTTTTTTGACTCCTTTCTCTCCGCGCACTAGCGCTTAGTTTCTTACCCCCTCTTTGACGAGGCCCTGTAATAGTTGTACCTCTGTCTTTCTTACCTCGCCTGATCCCTAAACAATAAAATTGGTTCGTAAGAATTACACTATAAACTACACAATCGAAAGTCATAATTAAAATATAAACTTCCGATTATGAACAATCGGAAGGACGGGTAAAAGATTTTCTTCCGATTACACACAATCGAAAGTCATATTCTAGTTTTATCTCCCGAATATGCATCAATTTGGGTTCAGAAATTGATAATGTCATGAGACATATATAATCGGAACAAAACAATCTAACATATACACCAATTGCATATACTCTGAAGTAAAGAAATAGCCTTTGGCTTCCGATTAAAACGTAGCCCCGAAATCGGATTTTTCCAAAATCACAAAATTTTCAAATTTTACAACTTACATAATCGGTAGTGGGTTGAATTCGTCTAACCTACGTTCCGATTCTGGGCACCAATTGTGTGTCCCTACATGTTCTAATCCTCTATTCAAATCGTAAGGAAAAATATAACCTAGCTACCGATTATGTCAATTTTAGGGTTCAGTGGCAAACAATTATATATAATCGGAAGTAAGCTATGAAAATTAACTCCCGATTCTGGTTGATGTAACCGAAAACCCTAGAAAATGGACACAATCGAGAGATAAAATGAAGATCTAACTACCGATTCTGGGAAATAACCGAAAACCCTAGAACTTATTTTCATGGATTCGTCAAATTGAAGCAATATAAACACATAAAACGATAGAAACTTACCTAATTGGGGCCATTTGCTGGAGAGTTTGATTATCAGAATCACCACCACCACCTACATGAGCGGCTTCATCTTCTTCATGTTCTTCGTCTTCGTCGTCTTCTTCGTCATTTGCAGCAGTTACAATCACTTTGTTCTTTAATATTTCTCCAATTTTTTGATCGTCACCACGGTAGACGTTTTTTACTCAAGCTCTCGTGGGTTCATTAGTTCCAGTCATAATTTTATAGAAGAATCGACGATGTTTTTGATTCGGCGATGAACGACGACGATGAATTAATGTTTGAGAACGAGGGAATATTGTTTTTACCCTCCACAATCGGAAGGGTAGAAGAAGAGTTGAAAAGAAAAGAAGAGAAAATAAAATAAAATGAAATTCCTAGGCTAGGTTTTGGGTGGTTTCAATCGTCCAAAGGTTGTGTCGGCAATTATACAATCGGTAGTCATATGATGTTAATTTTCTACCGATTATAAACGGTTGCCCCAAATTCATTTTTTGCAAAACCGATAACATTGAGTTTTCTACTTTAACAATCGGCAGATATAATATGTTATTATTCTACCGATTATGGCAATACCCCATTCTTAAACAAACTAGTAATTGGTAGACAAAAACTCTATACTAAACTACCAATTATAGAAGGGCACTTAGGTATTCTCCGGAAATTTGGACATCCCATAACCGTGTCTATGGGTTGGGAATAAAAAAGTCGCCCCTAATTCTTTCAGGGTCGCCCCTAATGACGCGAGGCTTTTATGGGCCATTACTCTATTGTTTCTTTCATTCCGTAAAGCCGAGCTGATGGCAAAAATGATCAATGGCCATAGTTTTCTTTCATTCCTAATTCATTTAGCCATTTGAATTAGGAGTCACCCTAATTAAATTTAAATGGATTATGATAGCTCAAGAAAATGGCGCCCGACATCAACTTACACAGTAAACTTTTTTTGAATGGCTTCCTTCCAAATGTTTGTACCAGAGTAAGATTTTGAGTTTGTACCAGAAATTAATAAGATTTTGAATTTTATAGAATAGTGTTGTGGTATTCACCAGGTAATGTTCTACTCTACAGCCTGGTAATGTCCAGCTTCTCTCCACTGCCTTGGTCAGTAGCCTCAACAGAGAGAATACCGTTCACATCGATGGAAAATTCAACTTCAATCCGAGCCTTAGGGACATCACGCTGTGCTGGGAAAATACCATCGATACGGAAACTTCCAAGTGATTTGTTGTCTCCGACAAACTTACTTTCACCTTGTAATACATGTACCACGATACTTGTTTGTCCATCTGCAATTGTAGAGAACGTCCTTAACATTGAGTCGGGCAACCTTTGAAACTTAGGGAGGATCATATCCATCACACCGCCCGATGTTTCCAGACCAAGAGGCAATGTCAATCGATCATAGAAGTTGAACAGATGGCGCTCTACATCGCCAGACAAGACGCCAGCCTGTTATTCAGATATCAAAACGCAATTAGCTTCAGAAGATAGAAAATTTCCTGAGACTGGCTTAGCTTCTGGAAATGGAAAAGTTCAGCTCATTTTCAGAAACCAGATCACTTCCAATCCATTCGTTTTCCGAATGAGCTCGTTCCAGGAAATGCTGCCACATGCGTTGTCACTCTCGCAATGATTAATGAAATAGGGCAAGGAGGGGGTAGGAAAGGATTATAACTAACCTGGATTGCGGCACCAAGAGCAACTTTTTCGTCAGGATGTACTGTGTCATTTGGATCTCTACCAGTCAGCTTTTTAACGAGCTCCTGAACAGCTGGGATACGTGTAGATCCACCAACAAGGATCACCTCGTCTACATCGTTGAAAGCAAGCCTTGCATATCTCAAAGAGTTCTCAACTGCAACTTTGAGCCTAAAGGACATATTTTCCATGATAAGCAGAAGACTACACTTAGAGACTTGGAGTGCATCATTCCAAGCAAATCACAGAACTTACGAGATCTCACAATTGTATATTTCAAGATACTACTGAAAAGAAGAGATTAAATACTGGTCAAGAAGGTCTGAGCATAAATCTTCAAATTTAGCCCTTGTAGGAGTAGTTTTGATTTGCTTGGGAGTTTCAGTAATGAAAGGCAAACTAATATTAGCTTGAGTCGAATATGACAACTCTATCTTTGCTTTCTCAGCGGCCTCCGTTAGACACTGAAGAGCTCGTTTATCCTTCAAAAGATCAGTACCTTCATCTCTCTTTAAGCTATCAGCAAGCCAATCAACAATCCGCTGTTCATTGGAAAGACGTACATTTTGTAAACGTAACAGGAAAACAAATTTACATAACAACTACATAACTGTTTATCAGAAATGCGAAAAAAGACAGCCCACACCAACCTTATCAAAGTCATCACCACCCAAATGAGTATCTCCAAAGCTAGACAACACATCAGCCGATGCATATTCTAATTCGATAACTGTACCACAGAGCCGTAAAAGCAGTTTCAATATTAGCTTAAGAAGTGATTTGGGCAATTAAGAATCAAAATCTGATTAACAGTGAAGTACCTGAAACATTAAAGGTACCCCTTCCAAGGTCAAATACTAGGACAATTCTATTTCTGTTATCAAAATTATTATAAGCCAATGATGCAGCAGTGGGTTCATTGATGATACGAAGAATTTCTAGTCCAGCAATTCTGCTAGCTTCCATTATTGCTCTCCTTTGAATAGCATTGAAGTAGGAAGGAACGGTAACAACAGCCTTCGTGACTTTGTCATTCAAAAATTTGGACGCATCATCCAAAAGTTTCCTCATGATCTACAAGCAAAAAAAAGAAGCAGAATATTTATTACCACAACACAACATAGAGAGTCCAATCTCAAAGAAGAAAAGTGGAAACCTGGGCAGAGATCTCTTCAGCAGACAATTGTCTATTCATAGCAGGACACTCAAGTTTAACATTCCCATTCTCATGATAATCTCCAACGACTTGATAACAAACTTGTCTGGATTCTTCGTCTAACTTCAGAGATATTTCTACCAATAAATCTTTTAACAGAAAAGAAAGTATTCTCAGGATTCTCAGAAGCTTGTCTTTTAGCAGTTTCACCAACTAATATATCACCATTTTGGGTATAAGCAACAACTGAAGGTATACTAGAAATAATTGTTGGTTTACCGTTTTTCATTGTTGCCACTGCTGAATTTGTTGTGCCTAAATCAATACCAACAACTTTTCCTTCAACTGGAACGACCGGAACGCAATTTCTTCTTATATTACTACATTTCTTACTCATGTTTAAGAGGGGCGATCCAAATTTATAATTCAAGCTTTGCACAAAACAAGCATTTTTTGATTTCCTTGAATTTGTAGATGGAAAATATGTACCACCCGGAACATGAAACTGAAGAGCCGATAATGATGATGATGCCATTCTGTTTTAGGTTTTTTTATTGCGGTTTTCGTGTTAGAGCACACATGTATTAGGAGCAATTGAGGATCATGAATTTCCTATACTCCCTCCGTTTCTGGAAAAGAGATACTTTCATTATTTCAATTTGGCCAATTTTTAGGCTAAAATGAAAAAAATGAAAGTATCTCTTTTCCAAAAACAGAGGAAGTATTAATTATATCCTATATGTTATGTTCATAATAGAATTAGGAAATTATTTTGATTTTATATTATGATGATTTTAGGAAATTATTTTGATAGGATGTTTTATTTTAATGGAAGTTCGCGCATAGCGTGTACATTGGGAATGATTTGTCTCGGGAGCTCGTGTTCCTTTTGTCACCACTGACATGAGTTGCTAGTTCTTCCTGAGACGGTTGTTGCTCGATGAACAATACGTGTTGGCGTATGAGTGGTGTTTGGTTTCCGAGTGCTTGTTGGCTCCCCGCTTCAAGTGATGAACGATAAGCCCGATTACCTCTTCATGTCCGTGTCCTACCCGAATTTGGTTCCTATGTTGCCTATTTACCGAGAAGATATCGATGGTGCCCCCGTTTGTCGCTTAATCTTACCTATCATTGGTAAGATAGATCTTTCGCGCACAGCGTGCCCGCTTGAAACGACTTGTCCCTGGTGCCCGTGCTCGCCTGGTCTTAGAAACTTGGCTGGCTTGTCCTACTGGAGACGGTCGTTCCTTGATGGATAATACGTGTTGGCATGTGAGTGGTGTTTGGTCTTCGGTGCTGGTTGGCCCCCGTTCCACGCGGCGACAACAAGCCCGACTACCTCTTCAGCCTCCTCCCTGAGTCGCCTGAGGGAAAGACTCGTTTGGTCCCTGTGCTCATCTGTCGAAAAGTTATCATCTATTGTCCCTTGCAACAGTGAACATGTGAAATTATCCTAGCATAGTGTGAAGGGAGGGACTCCCTCCTGTTGCTATGCAGGCAGTAGGATCGTGAAAGGGGGACTCCTCCCTGTAGCCCTGCATGCCTTGGGAAGGATATAGTGGGTATGCTATTTTAATGGTCGCGAATGCGTAAACCCTACTAAAATGGTGTGACCATTCTCTGTTCCACCCGTGGCACGGAATGTGCTAAGGATTTACTACTGTCTCTGTACAGGTTGCCCAGGATGGTGAGCCGGCGTAGAGACTTAACCATATTTTGGAGATAAGATCTTTACGAGATAATATCTCTGCCCTACCTGCTACTGGAAAAAGGGCTTTGGTTATTGGTTTTATTTTAATGGAAATGAGTTAACTTGCGTCTCTTCCTCTCCGATACATGCCCTTTTGCCCATAGCGTTGGTTTAGTTTTTGTCAGGGGGTTAACACCGTACTTTGTTGCTTGACTTTTGGGTCAAGTTTAAATGGCCTAGTTAGGATCAAAAGTAACACATCCAAACTACGTAACAAATCTATACTTAGGTGTAAGGATCTATAGATCCAACCATTTTTTAAGGTTTTTTTCAAAATCATAGCGAGAGTCCCTATTTTGCCCGCAATAAAGGGTTTTTCTTCAACCATTTCTCACTAAAAGGAATTCTCACGGAATAAAGGGTTTTTCTTCAACCATTTCTCACTAAAAGGAATTCTCACGGTATTGTAGGGTTGGAAACTGTTCTATTTTCTTTGCTAGACCTTGTTTTGTCGAGAATAAATTGAGCTGCACGTTGGTCGGTAGATTTGGCGTTCATCTAAAACTATCGATCAAGCTGCTAGTACCTCAGTTTTACGATTTAAAACCAATCCCGTCTGACCTGTTTTCGGTTCGGTTTTGAACCGTTCCGATTCAAGATTCAATGCGGATTAATCTGGTTCAGGTTTTAGCAAAAAAAAAAAAAAAAAATCTGCCATATGTTCCCTGGCAAGACTATTTACGTACTTCCTGCCAGTCTTTCATCTGTAATGTCTATATTTGTACCTACCATATGTTCAATGATCATTCCTACAACCATACACATGATTTTTTTTTTCTTTTTTTTTTTGTTAAAACCAATATCACATTAAGTTTCATCTATAACTGATACATTGGACAATGAAGCATAAGTGAGAGATTCAAGGGTGCTTTTGAAAATTAAATATTTTATTCAAAAAATAAAAAAGAAACTATTTATTAAGAAAGAAAAGAAAATATTTTTACAAAGAACTTGTTGGAAGCCTAGCCACAAGTTGGGCTCCAACACCTTTTTGAATAGCTAAACCTATTCTAATGAAATGAAAATTACCAACATTTATATTTTATTAATTTATGTTTAATAAAATATAAATTATTATATTAATTATATCGGTTAATTAATATCTCGATTAATTAATAAATTTTGGTGGTCCCAACAACATTGACTTATAGAATTTCTACTGTACTTCTTAAGTTCATAATTACCAAAACAAGTCAAACCATAATCATAAGTCATCAAAGTTCAATACCAAAAACAGTACCAACAAAAACAAGTTAAACAACTATAAGTTATCAAGTCTTCAAAGTTAAGATTAAAATTTAAAACAATAAAAGTTTGCAGACCAAAAATGGGTGATTCAAGTCAATTCTATCATCTTCAAGTTTCTTCTATCATCTTTAAGGATCAAAGACTTCTGATATTTGACCCAATAACTCTGCAACAACCAAGAATGAACTTTATGTTACATTCTTCAACAACTTTATTGACAAATATAGAAAGGAAAAAACAACAACAAAAAAATAAAAAAATATATTTACATTACCTTCCTCAATGCTAGAGCTATCATCTTCGTAATTGGACAGGAACCTTCAAAGGAGCAGAATTAGGCATCTTCAGGTCTTCCACTGTGAAAGAAGCAGAAGCTCTAGTTCTCCTTCAAGCAGCTAAATGGGCCAAACTACATAACATACAACATCTGGTCATAGAAGGAGATAACAGGGCAACAATTAGGTATTTACAGGGAAAGGAATCAACTATCCAATGGCAAAGCATTACAATCCTAGATGAAGTTAAGAATCTAGTAGAACAAATGGTATCTTTTTTGGGTTTCCAGTACGTGGACAGACGAGCAAACAAAGTGGCAGACCAGTTGGCAAAGAAAGGAAAAAAAAAGTAACACTGCAATTTCTTTGTTAGACCAAGCTCCCTTATTTTTAATTCCAACAATTTCTTTTGACACGGTCAAAGCTTACGAATCTTGTAATATAAGTACAAACCTTGTATCAGTTCAAGAGGAGGCTAATCTTACAGATTCAGTCATCAGCAAGACAAATCTATCTGAGCTCGCTCCTAATGAGACTGAATCAAATGTTTAGCCTTGTCTGTTTCCAGTAATATATTTCTATTTTCAAAACAAAAATGCTAGAGCTATCATATATGTGGTATATAGTCGCATAGAGAATCAAGAGCAATGGGCTTTTGTAACCAACTTTGTGTACAAAGCAACACCTCAACTGTCCTCGCATACATAGAGCTTCTTCATTAACTAAGCATACACTTTCCTATACTAAATATTGATTTAGACACAACTGAAGAAACTGGTAAAGCTAATATATCCTTCAACATATGTGAGACTACTTTATACTTGGTACTATTTACTTGCTACCGGGCCAATATATCAAAATTTGGATATCACGTGGTGCACACTCATCCATCAAATACCTATCCAACTCTGAGTTCAAATCAACAAATGGTATTTTTTATGCCTTTTCTCCATTGACTCAAGAATATCCTCAATTGAATTCTCTACCATGGAAACAAGAGTTTCATATACTGTAACACTAGCTGACCGATTCTCAACTATTGAAAACATAGACTTACACTCTTCAAAGAGTTTCACAATTTTTTTATTTACCTTTTTCATAACACTATCAATCATGTAAGAATTGTTCTCAAACAAACCCTCCAGCAAAAACTTTAATCGACCTTCTTTCTCTCTTTGATCAAGGATTCAAGCAAGAAACAAAGCAGAATTCACTTAACCCAGTAATTATTGTACATGCCAAATATAAGAGGCGACATACTTGTAATATAAGAATTTGGTGTTCTGGTATCTCTAAAAGCAACTAATTTTTCATGAATGATTAGTAACTGCCATACGAATGTATGTGCTGTAACTTATGTTGAAGCAGAAAACTTCACGGTAGAGTCGAAGAATACCTTGACACTTCAGAAGACCTCTGGTAAACTCCCAATCTTTAGCATAAGGAGCATGCTGCTTAGGATTTGTCTTATTTTTCTTGTTCTGCATCATCTCACCTCTATGGTTAGTATTCATATCGAGGTTATTAATTGTGTTTGATTAACAAGCGTGGTTATAAATTACATCCTAAAATGTGCTTATATTATTGCGCTTGATGTTAAAACTTCGGTTTAGCTGGACGTGCATTATAAGGGCGTCCGTGGAAGAAGCGAACTTATAAGTTACGTGTGGAAATGAATACTAACTATTGGTAAGGGACATTTGTTTTTGTCTTCGTATGGATGGTTTTTATAAAAGTATCATATAACTTAGCTATATATTTTAGTTTTGTAGCATTCATGAACGTGGATCTCTAATGAGAGTTTTTAACCATATTAGTAGCTCACCACTTCATATCTCTCTACTATTTTTAGTCCTAGTTTCTTTTGCCAAATAATCTGCAAGCCCATTAATTCAGATCTCTAAGAACATGAATACATTCCCAACAGCTAAAAACACTTAATAAAAGATTACAGTTAATAATGGCATTATTGTTTGTCCACCTGACATTTATTGCCTCTGATGCATTGATGCAGTATTTCTCCAAATGTAATTAATTGCCCCACTCCATCCTGTTTAGTCAATCCTACTGCTTCTAGAGCTCCCATAGCCCATGCCTGTTAGAGCATAGCTCGGTTGAACCCACCAAGCGTTGGTATGTCAAGTTTGGTTGTCATATTTTAGTGTGTCAAAACTCATCTAAGAGTCACTTGATTATGTAGTAGAGACAACTTCGTTTAGGTTCGACTAGAAAGTCTAGGAATGTTGAGACATACAAATATTACTCGAAGACATGAAGAACGTGCAGAAGTAACAAGCTACAACGACGACATCATCCTTCCTCTTGAGGTTAGTAATATTGACTTGAACTGTTTCATTCCTAACATATCTTTCAAGTCGTGCTATGTTGAAAACATAACTGCGAAGCTGTGTATTGGATTTATTACTCTAGTAGTGAGACATGATCACATGATCATAGTATTAGGGAATTAGACTATGAAGTATAACACTTATCTTTTGAACTTCGTAGATATGATATCGACATAATCTTATGAATGATGTTATGATTATGTGAATGGGTAATGGTTAAGATTTCATCCTAGGAAACAATGTTTTACATTTGTTTAAAGGAAGTACATTCACGAACTTGTTTATGAATCGAAAGGGAAATCGCTAGGCTTATTGGTATACGGCTATTCATTGCATATCTTTGGATTACCAATATGTGTGAGATGGTAGAACCGATCGTAAATTCGTTATGTATCTTAGTACAACTAATCACAATGCCTGACTTATGATTTGGTATGACTATTTTTGATTAATTAGTGTAACCGATCCTAAGTAATCACCAGAGATGGTATGATCGATATTTGCAATTGGTGTGACCGATCACAAAGTGTTGTGTAATCGATCCTTGTAATTGGTGTAACCGGTCCTATTAATTGGTGTAACCGATCCTGGTAATTAGTGTAACCGATCCTAGTGACTAGTGTGACCGATCACAAGCAATACCATGAGTATATGGTAACCGGTCCTGGTAATTGATGTAACCGATACTGGTAACTGATATAACCGGTCCTGGTAACTTGTGTGACCGATCACAAGCTTTTCCATATTAGGGTATAACCGATCCTAGTGATTGGTAGAACCGATTGAACCAATGGATGTGATTTGATATTTGATCAATCACATAGTAGTCTTTGAATATAGGTGAACCAATTCTAAACTTGTTTCGAAGTGTGGTATAACTGATTCCAAGAATGTAAATATGAAAGATGATTTACAAAGAAAAGAGGTCAACATACTTTGAACACGGACAGTAACTCTTATCATTTATTGTTCAAAGATATATGTTAGTACTCAAGGAGATAATGTACTGAAATTAATTGAGAATCTTTTAATTAAGGTTTTTAGTTATATATGCTTTTAATGACCAGCAATTAAATACATATCTCTAGAGAATAAAAATTAGTAATGTGCATTTACTAATTGGAGATATTCTATTGAGAGATTTCGTAAAATATTGGACAAGCATTACTGGAATATGAAAACCGAATTTTGGCATATCTTGAGAATATTTTCGGTTTTGGAAATTCCTTGGTGTCCAAACATCTTTGGTCTATAAATACCTAAGTTTGCATTTCTAGCAAACTGTCCTAAGAGCCAGACGAACTTCATCTTTTTGTTGTTTTTGGTAGAGCCGTCTATTCGGAGATGAAAGTACCCTAATTAGGCTAAATCTCTTACGACTGCTCGTTTAAAGACTTCAGTGGGATCAAGAAGCTCTACGAGTACCGTTGGTGGGAAACAAGATAATTGCAGTGTTATTAGTTTTCGATTGATTTGATTGACTTATGGTTGTTGAAACTTTGATTGCACCTAGTTTGTTTATTCTTGAGAATCTTCTCTTCTGATATAAGATTCACTCAAACTAGATCAAAGTATCGACGGGATCTTTAGAACTATTTGTAGATCTAAAGACATCTTGTGATAATCCATTTTTAACAGATTCCATTCTGTGTGTGATTGATCACAAGAGATTCAAGTGGTGTTATGCAGGTTTAATTGAAGATTAAACAAGATTTGAAGACGAAGAAGATTTCTTATTGGTTTCTCATATATTTGTGTTTCCCAAACCTTGATCGGCTGGGATCCAACTAGAATCGGATTTATTCGATTGATAGTTGCGTGAGATCGGTAACGCCTAATAGTTCTCTTCAGATCTATTTTGATTGTTACAAATCCGAATCTTATTACTTAGGTAATAGAGATTGGATTGATCTAACCAGGAAAATGAGTTTATTAGCTTAAATGGAAGATCCTTTACATATGACTTGAGATATCTTCTCTTAAAGAATCAATAGAGTTATTACCAAAAAGATTTGTTGTTCCTTTACTGTTTGGAATACGATCCAAAGAAATTGTTCTAGTGCGTGCATTCATCGAAGTTGGAAGCGCAGGGATACTGAGGAAACTAAATGAACTAGGCGTAGTTGCTTGGTCTAAATTTCACGAAGTTGGTGTTGATTTTGTATAGCAGCTTAATTATGAGAGTATTCAATTCTGGACTTGGTCACGGGTTTTTTCTGCATTTGCAGTTTTCCTCATTACAAAAATCTTACTGTGTGATTTACTTTTCTATTTCCGCAATTATATTTGTTTATATAATTTGAAGTAAATTACACAAACGTTAACTCCGCTTTACTTGATAGTGATCCTATAGAGTTTGGTTAAGTCCGAACCTATTATCAAGTAATCACACTTTGGTAGTTGTATTTTCTCGATCTCGTATCCATAGACAATCACACAAAGTGTGAATACCGATTTGTAGTATTGTCTCGACTTTGTCCATAGACAATCACTTTTGGTAAGAGGACTTATAGGTGGATAAATTAAAGATTGTGGTGTATTTGGGTACCCTAGTCTTTTCAATTGGTATCAGAGCAAGCAAACACGAAAAGATCTAACAATCTGTGTTTGGTGCGATCCAACCTATAAGAATTGAAACTAATGACTGATTCAGTTAACGTTATGCAAGAGTATGAATACTCAAATATTAAAGATGCTACCACTTCGTTAATTCATGATCCAGGAGTTACGAAAGCATCTCAGTCTATCTCTGATGAAAAGGAAGATGCTGATAAAGAGTTGGTAAAACTTCTAAAGCCTATAAGATCTCTGTCTACAAGGATGTTAATTTTAAAGACAAAATATAATCTTCTTAAGCAAGAGATCATAGAAAAGGATATTCAACTAGATATTCTGGCCAAAGAGAATATGGATCTCATGGTCAAAGTAGAAGCTCTTGGTAAATCTCTTACTCAAGATCAAGAGACTCTGACTAATGATTCTGTTATAATTTCTTATGATGAAGAAACCAAAAGTCCTTGTTTGACTTTTACAGACTGTGATAACAAAAATTGTTTGGTCACATCTGAAACAGATCATAATGATGGTAGTCTTCCTAACTACATCAAGTCAGAAGAGAATGAGAAACCATCTTCTACATCTACTGATGATCAAACAAAATCTTGTCCAAAGGAAACTTTGACCCGATTCCGTGAAGGTGATCTTAAGGAATACAACTTTCAGTCACTTGACAGGAAACTTATATTACTTCAAAATACTGTGGTAAAAGTATTGAAAGAAGTTTCTTGTCTTAAAAAACTGAAAGATCATTTCTCAATAGAAAAACAAAATATACCCCAACTCGATAAAATCAACTCAAAATAATCATAAGTAAGAGTTGATAATCATTTCTGGAAAAAGGTTCCTCCTCATTCATGTCGAAATAGTCTTTGTTTACATGAAGAACGATTCCAGAAGAAAGGGAAAGAAAAAATCTCTGCCAAAGGAAACAAACAGGGAAGATTTCCAATAATTATTTCAGATAATCATGCTGATGTGCATAATAAGGAAATCCTTAGAATGAGAAAATCTTATAAAAATCTTATTGACAGAATTAATTAAGAGAGATCTATCTATCTCTGAAAATTCTCACATCAGTACAGCTTTTCCTCATGATCATAACTTTAGATCAAGCAAGGATCATCTTCTTGGGAGAAAATACTTTGTGCAGAAATTTCTAAATAGAAACATGAACTATGTTTCAGATACTAGTTGTAAGCTAGAAAAGGCTTACTCCGATACAACCTAGTTGTATGGAGATTGTGCACTCTCATCCTAGTTCGTGCTCATAACTTTTCGGATGAGAAAGCACATAAAACGAGAGCACAATTCTTTCGTTTGTGTTTTTATCAGAACAAATTATGTGACAATTTCTGGATGGATGCAAATCCATTTTTGTCTAAAAATTGTTCATGTTTATCATGATCTTCCAAAAATAGGTTTTAGTTGAATTTTTCGGATTTTAATAAACCTTCCAGCAAGAGAAGTTCGGACATAGCAAACAAAATATATTCTCTATATATTTTCGGAAATTCCTTGTATATTCGGTCCGAAAGTTGTCTCTTCTTAAGAGAAACTTTCTCTTGCTTGTATTGAGTAACCCTGATTAATTCTTATTTAAATTCCTGAGCATGACTCCAATATCTCGCAGTTTTACAATGGAAAATAAGGAGGAAGCTCAAAAGGTTGAGAATTGTCAATAAATCAATACAAAAAGGAAGAAAAAGATCATATCAAAAAATCATATCTGATTATGATTCCGATAATTCTGCTGGACCCAAAGATGAGTCATGTCTGTTGGCTTACAACATTCAAGATCCAACAAAAACCAAGTGGATACCTTCTGATAGTATGATTGACTATATCCATGGTTTTGGAGAACTAAGAACCAATCTCATAATTACGGTTCGAAATCAAGATTGGCTCAAGGATAGGATTGAGGAAACAAAAGTTGATCTCGCAGACATGAAGGTTCAAGTTGAAAAGCTTGAAAAACAGGAAGTGGTTGCAGACAAGTGTCTCGGGACATGCTTCAAAAGTTTGAACACTGAAGAAACCTCAGTGAACAATCAGAGCACTACTAAGGATTAAGTTATATGCTGTAACTCTTAATCCAAGAAAATAAACATCAGTTTTTGATTTACTTCAATTATTGTATAAGGTCTATTTTTGAATAAAACTATCATTATTTATGAATAAAATTATTATTTTATAATTTTTATTGTGATAGTTTTCGATTACATAGCCTGTGCATGAATGTATATATCTTTGTTATGTGTTTTCGGTTTATGGGATGTCTAATTTCGGTTTTTCATTAACCTTAATATTCGATATCACATGATGTAACCCTTATGGTTTGTGTGGCTTTTCGATTTAGCAGTATTAAGTTCTAGCCCATGTTGGTAGGCTTTATCAAAGGATCATAAGGTGTTCCGACTGAAACTCATATGTGAAAAGTCACAATATGTTGAATTAATTTGTGTTTACATGAGTTGTGTTTAGCATAACATATGTGTTTCGGGGTTTTCAACTTTTGCTATTGGCACGCATTAGTTAAAACCGCTTCAACCTTTCTATGGTAAAGGTTGCCTTTGTTGTTGTTCTTTTGTTCTTGCAAGAGGATGGCAACATACTGGGGGAGAGTTCTTACTTAAACTTGCGCTTAATGATATATCTTTCCGGGGAGAAGAAGATGCGGAATATGATGTAACGAATTTGTTAGTTAATTGCTTTCCTGTTTAAGAAAAGCCTGTTTATATTGCATATATTTTTCTTTTTGCTTAAAAAAATTTCGGTACAATTGATATATTCCATTATGATGTGTATGGATGTGTGTGTGTGTGTGTGTGTGATTTAATTGTTTCCGGTTAAGAAAAACTATGTCAATTTATTTGGCTTAGTGTTTGGTATCTTCTTTATTGTTTGGGTATCAAGTGTTTTTGCTTAACGAAATTTCGGTGCAATTGCGGTGATATAATGTCTATGTTTGTTTCAATTTCTTCCTGTTAAGAAAATAATTGTGAAAGTCAGTTTATTTTGGTTTGTATGTATTGTTTATGTTAGAGCACTGCTCGGTCGAACTTGCAAGCATTGCTATCTCAAGCTTGTTTGTCAAATTCAGTTGCAAAACTATAAGTTTTGATTTCTTGTCTACTTATAGCTAAGTCTCGGACTAGGATAGTAAGTGTAGTTGATCTCTATACTCCACGGGGTTCATCATGCAAAGACGAAGAACTACTCAAGGAACTTGTGGATCTTCATCGAGAAAAAGGTATGTGGATACTTGAACTTATGTATCACTCAAAAGTCTATCTACTCTATCTCCTATCTTGAGACAAAAGTCGTATTGCTATATAGACTTCGATTATACACATTTGCTATTTCAAGCCGAGTTTATCTCGCTTATATATTTCTCGAAATATGTGTTGGTAAGCTTTCGCTTTGGCCAAGTTCATCTTTACTCGTGACGAAAGTCATGTTAATTGTTTCAATCCCTTGAAAATCGCTTTGATGAAAAATAGTGTGTGAATAACCGCTATATAACATCCTCTAAGAATGTTTCAATGATTGAAATGAGAGTTTAGAATATATAACCATGATTGGATATAAACATTGTATGTGAACTCATACTTGTGTAAGTCCAAAAATCCTTAAACCAAAGTATGCATACTTTGCTGGTTTAGGATGACCGGAGCTAAGTCCGCGTACCTGTACGCTTATTGTCGGAAGTTCACATCCCGTGAATTTCTGCTGGAGTTTGTGAACCAAAAACAAGCTCAATCCGGGTACTTAAGTATGCGTACCCGTATGCGTACTTAAGTGGGTTATTTTCTAAAAACGGTTTATTCGTGAACTAAGACATTTATAAATTAAGGAATGCATATTTACAAACAATGGCTATAATGTTCATGAATCGATTCGAGTGAATCAAAATCGTTTTTGCTTCGATTGTGTCTTGTATACTTCTATGAGATCTAAGCAATTGAACAACTCTCTAACTAGTTCATTTGAGTCATTTGAACTAGTTATGGTGAAGATGAATAAGGTTGATATGAAAGTGCTCATATGGATAACCATTGGTTAACTATTGTTGAACCAACTAGGTGTACACATTTAGGTACGGTTACCCAAACCTAAATGAGCGTGCATTTCATTTGTGTATGACAAGCTAAGTTCGATCTAACGGTTGAAAGATATTAGCTTGAATCTAATCAGGTTTTCATCTAACGGTGAATATTGAATGCTTTTTTACCAAGGTAACTTAGATTGCAAACCCTGATTTGGAGACTATATAAAGGAGAATTCTAGCAATTGGGAAATCTAATCCCCACACCTCCTGTGTGATACTAGTTGTATAAGCTAGAGTCGATTCTCCTTTAACCTTAGGTTTCTATCGAGACCCTGTAGGTTAATGACTTGAAGACTTCATTTGGATTATAAAGCCAGGCCCAACTATTTTCTTTATAGTTGCGTGATTTTATCTTGGTGTTTCTATCTTATTTGAGCACAATCGTAAGATTGGATTGAGATTAATTTCTCCGATAGGAAAGAAAGAAAAGTAGTCACAAACACCTTTGTCTCATCGTTTGTGATTCCGCTATATCTTGTTTCGCTGGTCGATTAAGATTATTGTGAAGTGATCGATAATTCTAGGATGTTCTTCGGGAATATAAGTCCGGGTTATCGATTGGTTCCTGTTCACCTTGATTTATCAAAAGACGGAAAAAAACTCATAGGTATTTCTGTGGGAGACATATTTATCTATTCCTGTAGACTTTTCTGTGTGAGACAGATTTGTTTATTAAAGTCTTCGACTTTGGGTCGTAGGAACTCTTAGTTGTGGGTGAGATCAGCTAAGGGAATCAAGTGCGTAGTATCCTGCTGGGATTAGAACGTAAGGAGAACAACTGTACCTTGGATCAGTGTGAGATTGATTTGGGTTAAGCTACAGTCCATACCGAAGTTAGTTTGTAGTAGGCTAGTGTCTGTAGCGGCTTAATACAGTGTATGTTCAATCTGGACTAGGTCCCAGGGTTTTTATGCATTTGCGGTTTCCTCGTTAACAAAACTTCTGGTGTCTGTGTTATTTCTTTTCCGAATTATATTTTGTTATATAATTGAAAAATCACAGGTTGTGCGTTGTATCGATAAATCGATAAATCCAACCTTCGGTTGTTGATTGAAATTGATTGATCATTTAACATTGGTCTTTGGTACCGTTCAAGTTATTTCTCTTGTATTCAATCAGGCTCGCAGATTTCTAATTGTTTGAGTGAGGATTGAATCGAGAAATTGAGATATAACTCTTTGATATACTTTTCTTAAGATTAAGTCTGACTGTCTAGTTGATTCTCTTAAAAGTATATTGGAGTTAGTCCATACATATTGCTAAGCGAAATATTGGGTATGGTTGTTGTTTCCCTGCTCTTTCAATTGGTATCAGAGCAGGCAAACACATTAAAGACCTTATAAGTCTTTGTTTGTAGCGATCAGACTCTATGGACGGCAGTAATATCTCTAATAAACGTGTCACCAGAAACAAAAGTTTTGTTTCAATAATGTCTATTAAAGAGAAAGATTCGTCAATCTCAAATATAGAAGAACCTAGTGTTCTGACGAAACAGACTGACACTGACATGTGTTATCCCGATTACCCTTCAAAAGAGTCTATCTTCGACGAATGGGAAGCAGCTGAAGAGAATAAATTGATTCTAAACCTTGTTAAAATCCAAGATGATAGATTTAATCGGTTGAAAAACAATGTCAATGTTCTTCTTGGTATAGTAAGAGACTATGACTCTAAAGGAAAAGCTCTTTGCAAAGTAAATGCTGAAGTTCAGTCTTCACGTATCTTACTTGAGGAAAGCCTCAAAAAGGATGCTTTGGATATCGAACATCGCTTGAGTAAACTATCGATTCAAGGATGTTCCAAAAGGTCTACTGTACCATCTACTTCTATCACAACTGAAAGAGTTCCAGTTTCAGAAGTAATACAGGAATCCCTTCCTATTGGAAAAGATGTGCATATAACCTCCTCTAATCAAGGATGTTCCACATCACATGGAAGGAAGAAATCTCCAAACGATGATGTTAAGTCTGTACTATCTAATCACCCTTGTGATCAGAAAGTATGTCTCTTTTGTGACTCAAAAGGGCATGTTATGCAAAAGAGAAGCGCTAGGTTGAATAACAATTCCTTTGTTCTACTTCAACATACCTTAGACTTGATCCTCAAAGGTGTAATTGACATTCGTATGTATAAACCAATTGGTTTAAGTACTCACTCTGTGTATTCTACCCGGAAAGTCATTTCGATGAGTTCCTTAAATATTTAGAAGCATAACAGACGACTCAAAAATCGTCTAAGAAAAGAATAGAAATATTCTTCTGTCAAAAAGGGAGATAATGTTACTTTTGATGTGAACAGAGTGTCAGGAGAAGGGAGAAAAAATGATGATATAAGAAATAACCTAAAGGTGATAATTGAAGGTTATAAAGAAACCGTCAACAGGCTGACAACCGCCTCTAATCAAAATTATTCTGGTAAGAACTCAAACTATGTCTCATATTTTGATGACAGTAAGATTTATGATAATTTCTCACATCAAAAGAGATTTTTTCCTAGATTTGAAGGGAAAAAGAGACTCAACCATGAATATCGTTCATTTAATGAGCTTAGGGCTCATTCTTGTGCTTATTAATCACAAGGGTTGAAAACTTACTCATAAAAATCCTGTTGAGTAAGTTGTGGTAATAATCAGGTATACTTTTGGAAAAATTGCTTTATGTTTAGTTAAGCTATTTTCTTATCGTTTATAGCTAAACTACTGTCTGCAAACAACCTTGCTTAAGTATTAGCTGTGTCTGAAAGTGTTTTTCGTTTTGCCTTGTTTTCAAAGAAGTTTTCGTTGCAACTAAGTTGCCTGCTACTCTTGTGCTCTAAATTGTTTCTCTACTGAGATATAAAATTTATTGAGCCAAAATTTTGTGAAAATATTCACGTAGCAAAAAATTTCAGCCGTGTGTTTTGGTTTTCGGGTCAAGTCGTGTTCATACAGGTACCTGTGTTACTATCATGAATCAATTTTGGAAACCCTAAAAGTTACCTTCCCTAAGAAACCATTTAAATACCAATCCCTTGAGTCTCATACGCATACTCTGGGTTATTTTGTGTTGTGTCAAGAATGTCTTCATCTTCATGCTCTGGTGATTTTGCAAGAGGTTTTCTTGATAAAGGTATTGGTTTCGAGTCCAAAGGAAGGAAGAAAAGAACCCTAGTAGAAGATGATCATCCTAATTCCTCATGTTACTATACCTATACACATCTGGATGTTGAGAATGAGGATATGGTTTCTGCTGAAGTGGTTCATGATTTTCTTAAGTATTTTGAGGAAGAAAATTAAACTACAGCTCGTTGATACTTTGAATAATCTTGATGTGTTAAGAACTGAGTTGAAAAAGGTTTCTTCTGACCTTGTTCTCATAAAGACACTTGTTAAAGAACTTCTCAATGAGGATATCTTCTCTGAAGAAGCAGTGGATGCTGTCAATTACAAGCCCAAAGATCTCAAGGCTCGTGAGGACTCCGAAAAGTCTATTTGACTTCAGTTCGTGTTCGTTTTTTGTGGTTTAGGAGTCTTTCCTTGTTTATTAGCTTGTTGATTTCTTGTTTTTGTCTAGGAAACTTCTTATGAGAATTTATTCTTGTGTTTAAGAAGGATAACTAGGGTTTGGAATAGCCATTATTGTGAGTACACATAGTTATGTCCAACGTTTTTCATCTTGCAGTGTTTTTAGATTTATTTGTCTAAATTCTAAAGTTGATTTGGAAGATGATGTTGCAGTAATCTTTATGATTTTATATATTGCAACTTGTTATGGGATATGCGTGTTTGCGTCCGTGAACTATGATTGTCCCATACGTGGTCAAAAGCTAAGTCCTTCATATGTCGATATGCAAATATTGATAAAAGATTGAATGAACTTTTGACAAACAAAAGATAAGCCTATTATGTCATTATGAAAATATTGATGGAAGATAGGATGAGCTTTTGTTTACAAAGATTAAGTCTATTATATGTCATTGTGCAAATGGTGATAAAGAATAGAATGAATCTTTGTTTATTCCGCAGTATTGATCTTCCCTGATCCATATTTTTTATGTAAATACTGTGCGGCTCCGTAAGTTCTCTTATGTGAGCATTTCCGATTAAATTAATCATGGGTTCTCTTGTGGTTAATTTAATTGAGATTTTTGGATACAAATTCATATTCTTATGTAATTTGTTAATGTTCAAAGAAATCCTTCTTTTCTTGTGAAAGTAAGGTCGCTCTTGTTGTTCTTTCAGGAATGACATTTTATGGGGGAGAGTTCTTAATTGAACTTGTGCTTAATTGCCAAATCTTTGTGGGGAGTGCGGCTGTGGAATATTATAGGGGTTATCTGGTATCTTTATAAACTCCTTCATGAATGCATTTAGTTTCGGCTATATGATTGCATCTAAAAAGTTGATATGTACTTTCTTTTGGTCATGAAGTGTCTCTATGGAAATTTAATTAGGATCCCATAGTTTTCGTACCTTTGCCAATTTTATTGACAAAAAGGGGGAGAATTAATGTGTAGTTCACACTACAAATACATATGGTTTTCGGATCATTATGTAGGGGGGGGGGAGTGATACATATCACCATAGTATTGTTTTCAGAGTTGTGATACAATTGAACTTTGTTGCTGTGTAATAATACTATGACACTGTGTAACCATGATTGGGCACTATTGTTTTTTCATTGTTATGGCTACGGATATTCAACAACGGTGATGCTAATTTGAATATGTTTGGAATCATTAGAGTACTTGGAAGTGATGAAGATTTCGAGTAATGTTGAAGAACCAAGGAGATCAAGCATGTGGATAAGAAGCTGCAAAGTTTATTTATTTTGTATTCTATATGTATTAATAGTTTTGTCACTAAAATTGAAAAAGAGGGAGTTTGTTAGAGCACTGCGGTCGAACTTGCAAGCGTTGCTATCTCAAGCTTGTTTGTCAAATTCAGTTGCAAAAACTATAAGTCTTGATTTCTTGTCTACTTATAGCTAAGTCTCGGACTAGGATAGTAAGTGTACTTGATCTCTATACTCCACGGAGTTCATCATGCAAAGACGAAGAACTACTTAAGGAACTTGTGGATCTTCATCGAGAAAAAGGTATGTGGAGATTTGAACTTATCTATCACTCAAAAGTCTATCTACTCTATCTCCTATCTTGAGACAAAAGTCGTATTGCTATATAGACTTCGATTATACACATTTGCTATTTCGAGCCGAGTTTATCTCGCTTATATATTTGTCGAAATATGTGTTGGTAAGCTTTCGCTTTGGCCAAGTTCATCTTTACTCGTGACGAAAGTCATGTTGATTGTTTCAATCCCTTGAAAATCGCTTTGATGAAAAATAGTGTGTGAATAACCGCTATATAACATCCTCTAAGAATGTTTCAATGATTGAAATGAGAGTTTAGAATATATAACCATGATTGGATATAAACATTGTATGTGAACTCATACTTGTGTAAGTCCAAAAATCCTTAAACCAAAGTATGCATACTTTGCTGGTTTAGGATGACCGGAGCTAAGTCCGCGTACCTGTACGCTTACTGTCGGAAGTTCACATCCCGTGAATTTCTGCTGGAGTTTGTGAACCAAAAACAAGCTCAATCCGGGTACTTAAGTATTCGTACCCGTATGCGTACTTAAGTGGGTTATTTTCTAAAAACGGTTTATTCGTGAACGAATACATTTATAAATTAAGGAATTCATATTTACAAACCGTGGCTATAATGTTCATGAATCGATTCGAGTGAATCAAAATCGTTTTTGCTTCGATTGTGTCTTGTATACTTCTATGAGATCTAAGCAATTGAACAACTCTCTAACTAGTTCATTTGAGTCATTTGAACTAGTTATGGTGAAGATGAATAAGGGTTATATGAAAGTGCTCATATGGATAACCATTGGTTAACTATTGTTGAACCAACTAGATGTACACGTTTAGGTACGGTTACCAAAACCTAAATGAGCGTGCATTTCATTTGTGTATGACAAGCAAAGTTCGATCTAACGGTTGAAAGATATTAGCTTGAATCTAATTAGGTTATCATCTAACGGTGAATATTGAATGCTTTGTTACCAAGGTAACTTAGATTGCAAACCCTGATTTGGAGACTATATAAAGGAGAACTATAGCAATTGGGAAACCTAATCCCCACACCTCCTATGTGATACTAGTTGTATAAGCTAGAGTCGATTCTCCTTTAACCTTAGGTTTCTATCGAGACCCTGTAGATTAATGACTTGAAGACTTCATTGGGATTGTGAAGCCAGACCCAACTATTTTCTCTGTAGTTGCGTGATATGATCTTGATGTTTCTATCGTATTTGAGTACAATCGTAAGATTGGCTTGAGATTAATTTATCCGATAGGAAAGATAGAAAAGTATCCACAAACACCTTCGTCTCATCGTTTGTGATTCCGCAATATCTTGTTTCGCTAGTCGATTAAGATTATTGTGAGGAGATCAATAATTCTAGGCTGTTCTTTGGGAATATAAGTCCGGGTTATCGATTGGTTCCTGTTCACCTTGATTTATCAAAAGACGGAACAAAACTCGTAGGTATTTCTGTGGGAGACAGATTTATCTATTCCTGTAGACTTTTCTGTGTGAGACAGATTTGTTTATTAAAGTCTTCGACTTTGGGTTATAGCAACTCTTAGTTGTGGGTGAGATCAGCTAAGGGAATCAAGTGCGTGGTATCCTGCTGGGATCAGAGACGTAAGGAGCGCAACTGCACCTTGGATCAGTGTAATATTGATTGGGGTTCAACTAAAGTCCAGACCAAAGTTAGTTTGTAGTAGGCTAGTGTCTGTAGCGGCTTAATACAGTGTGTGTTCAATCTGGACTAGGTCCCGGGGTTTTTCTGCAATTGCGGTTTCCTCGTTAACAAAACTTCTGGTATCTGTGTTATTTCTTTTCCGCATTATATTTTGTTATATAATTGAAATATCACAGGTTGTGCGTTGTATCGATCAATTGGTAAATCCAACCTTTGGTTGTAATTGATTGATCCTTGAACATTGGTCTTTGGTACCGTTCAAGTTATTTCTCTTGTATTCAATCAGGCTCACAGATTTCGATTTGTTTGAGTGAGGATTGAATCGAGAAATTAAGATATAACTCTTTGATATACTTTTCTTAACATTGAGTCTGGCTGTTTAGTTGATTCTCTTAAAGGTATATTGGAGTTAGTCCATACAGATTGCTAAGCGAAATATTGGGTGTGGTTGTTGTACACCCTTTTTTTCAGTTTATGGCTTAACAAAATACGGGATCATTTGTTTAGTCCAATTTGATTCCGGAAAAGAGAAACTAAGTTAATTATGATCTTAGTTAGACTTATCAAATTGAAGGATTCGGTTATTCAAGTCTAATCGAATGCCTTGACAAGAAAAACTAGTTAACTAACCTAGTGCTTGTCTTGTCTAAAGGGAAAGGTCTAAGTTATTGTCTGAATAAAGTTAATTCTGATCTTTATTTTGGTCTTATCGAAATAAACGATTGTATGTTTACAATCGGTTTAACAATGGAATTAAGTTTCTTAGTCGAATTATTAAACTATTAGGGAAAATTGCTTCGGAAAATTGTTTCCTTGATAACATATTAAAACTAAATTACTTGTAGTTTCGGTTTTAATATTGTTATCTAAAGTGGTATGTGAAACCTTCGTGCTTAACTCTTATAGGTTGTTTACAAGTCTTTTGGATTTGTAAGATCCTTTCAGTTTGACCTTTATTTGCTCGTACGTTGGTAATTTTGTGACAAAAAGGGGGAGAAATATATGGAGTAAACAAGTTATTTGCAATCACTAAGGAAAGGACAATTATGCTTAAACGTTATATCTAACGAAAGAGTAAAGCATTGACTAAGGGGGAGAAACATATCATATTTTTATGTAGTATTCTGATTACAAAAGGGGAATAACAAAGATGTTCATATTAAATATATACCTATCTTACCTTTATGGGGAGTATAAGCTTTGTTATTCAAATGTCAACAACTGCATTTATTGATTAAATATATATATATGCAGGTTATTGTGCTATTGAAACTTGGAATCAAGCGTATGTATAATAAATTCTTGTAATTTGTTTATCCTTATGTATTAAGAGTTTTGTCACTAAAATTGAAAAAGTAGGAGATTGTTAAAGCATAGCTCGGTTGAACCCACCAATTGTTGGTATGTCAAGTTTGGTTGTCATATTTTAGTGTGTCAAAACTCATCCAAGAGTCGCTTGATTATGTACTAGAGACAACTTCGTTTAGGTTAGACTAGAAAGTCTAGGAATGTTGTGACATACAAGTATTACTCGGAGACCTGTAGAACGTGAAGAAGTAACAAGCTACAATGACGACATCATCCTTCCTCTTGAGGTTAGTAATATTGACTTGAACAGTTTCATTCCTAATGTATCTTTCAAGTTATGCTATATTGAAAACATAACTGCGAAGCTGTGCATTGGATATATTACTCTAGTAGTGAGACATGATTACATGATCATAGTATTAGGGAATTAGACTACGAAGTATAACGCTTATTTTTTTAACTTCGTAGATATGACATCTACATAATCTTATGAATGCTGTTATGATTATGTGAATGGGTAATGGTGAAGATTTCATCCTAGGAAATAATGTTTTACATTTGTTTAAAGGAAGTATATTCATGAACTTGTTTATGAATCGAAAGGGAAATCGCTAGGCTTATTGGTACGACTATTCATTGCATATCTTTTGATTACCAATATGTGTGATATGGTAGAACCGATCGTAACTTTGTTATGTATCTTGGTAAAACTAATCACAATGCCTGACTTATTATCTGGTATGACTAGTTTTGATTAATTATTGTAACCGATCCTAAGTAATCACCTGGGATGGTATGATCGATATTTGTAATTGGTGTGACCGATCCTAGTAATTGGTGTGACCGATCACAGAGTGTTATGTAATCGATCCTTGTAATTGGTGTAACCGTTCCTAGTAATTGGTGTAACCGATCCTAGTGACTGGTGTGACCGATCACAAGCAATACCATGAGTAAATGGTAACCGGTCCTAGTAATTGATGTAACCGATCCTGGTAACTGATGTAACCGGTCCTGGTAACTTGTGTGACCGATCACAAGTGTTTCCATATTAGGGTATAACCGATCCTAGTGATTGGTAGAACCGATTGAACCATGGATGTGATTTGATATCTGATCAATCACATACTAGTCTTGGAATACAGGTGAACCAATTCTAAACTTGTTTGGAAGTATGGTATATCCGATTCAAAGAATGTAAATATGAAAGATGATTTACAGAGAAAAGATGTCAACATACTTTGAACACGGACAGTAACTCTTATCATTTATTGTTCAAAGATATTCCTTAGTACTCAAGGAGATCCTGTACCAAAATTAATTGAGATTCTTTTAAGTAAGGTTTTTTAGTTATATATGCTTTTAATGACCAACATTTAAATGCATATCTCTAGAGAATAAAAATTAGTAATGTGCATTTACTAATTGGAGATTTTCTATTGAGAGATTTCGGAATATATTGGACAACATTTACTGAATTATGAAAATCGAATATTGCCATTCATTGCATAGCTTGAGAATATTTTTGGTTTTTGAAATTCCTTGGTATCCAAACATCCTTGGTCTATAAATACCTAAGTTTGCATTTCTAGTAAACTGTCCTAAGAGCCAGACGAACTTCATCTTTTTGTTGTTTTTGGTGGAGCCGTCTATTCGGAGAGGAAAGTACCCTAATTAGGCTAAATCTCTTACGACAGCTCGTTTAAAGACTTCAGTGGGATCAAGAAGCTCTACGAGTATCGTTGGTGGGAAACAAGATAATTGCAGTGTTATTAGTTTTCGATTGATTTGATTGACTTACAGTTGTTGAAACTTTGATTGCACCTAGTTTGTTTATTCTTTAGAATCTTCTCTTCTGATATAAGATTCACTCAAACTAGATCAAAATATCGACGGGATCTTTAGAACTATTTGTAGATCTAAAGACATCTTGTGATAATCCATTTTTAACAGATTCCATTCTGTGCGTGATTGATCACAAGAGATTCAAGTGGTGTTGTGCAGGTTTAATTGAAGATTAAAGAAGATTTGAAGACGAAGAAGATTTCTTATTGGTTTCTCATATATTTGTGTTGCCCAAACCTTGATCGTCTGGGATCCAACTAGAATCGGATTTATTCGATTGATAGTTGCGTGAGATCGGTAACGTCTATTTTGATTGTTACAAATCCGAATCTTATTACTTAGGTAATAGAGATTGGATTGATATAACTAGGAAAAGGAGTTTATTAGCTTAAACGGAAGAGCTTTTGCATATGACTTAAGATATCTTATCTTAAAGAATCAATAGAGTTGTTACCAAACATATTTTTTGTTCCTTTACTGTTTGGAATACGATCCAAAGGAATTGTTCCAGTGCGTGCACTCATCGAAGTCGGAAGCGCAGCGATACTGAGGAAACTAAGTGAACTAGGGGTAGTTGCTTGGTCTCAACTATACGAAGTTGGTGTAGATTTTGTATAGCGGCTTAATTCTGAGAGTATTCAATTCTGGACTTAGTCCCGGAGTTTTTATGCATTTGCAGTTTTTCTCGTCAACAAAATCTTGCTGTGTGATTTACTTTTCTATTTTCGTAATTATATTTGTTTATATAATTTGAAGTAAATTACAAAAACGTTAACTCCGCTTTACTTGATGGTGATCCTATAGAATTTGGCTAAGTCCGAACATATTATCAAGTAATCACACTTTGGTAGTCGTATTGTCTCGATCTCGTATCCATAGACAATCACACAAAGTGTGAATACCGATTTGTAGTATTGTCTCGAATTTGTCCATAGACAATCACTTTCGGTAAGAGGACTTATAGGTGGATAAATTAAAGATTGTGGTGTATTTGGGTACCCTAGTCTTTTCAATGCCTGTTCCTCATTCTGGGATACTTCTGGTACACATACTGCTCCTCCACATTCACTTGTAACAAAAAACATAATTAGTTTACTACCCATAGATTTAGTCTATTTTACAAGGGACTTATCAATATTTATTTTGGTGAAATTCCTCTTAGGCAATTTCCATTGAGGTACACTTGTTGTCTATGTATGTCTTGACCAATACTAGTATGTTGATTAACAGTTTTAACCCAATCAGCGAGCACATTTTTTAGTTTTCCCCTAAGTTCTTCTACCTGTAATTGTATACTATCAAAAACCATTGCATAACTTAATTTTCAGGTTTGTAATCACACGAACACTGCATTACAGATTAACTCATTTTGATTCTCAATATTGTTTTCAACAATGACAAACAAACAAATTAGTGATCTAGTTTTTAAGATTTCTCTCATTAGTCATCCCTGCAAGATTATCACCCATGGTAATCCAAAAACTTTTAATAACATGCATGGCAATCTAATAATAAATAATTTGATATCTCATATTCAAGATTAAAGAAAGAACACACATCCTCCACATTAACATGCCTAAATATTCTATTTCTCATAGGTAAGCAATCATTCATACACTTCCACAGGTTGTGTTTAATCTTAAGAGGAAGATTTGATTTCCAAAAGACTTTCAATGGAAAATTTCATTCCCATAAGCATCATGAATAACAACTTTATAAGACGATTTAACAGAGAACATATCTTTATAGTATTGTTTCCATCTAATCACATCCTTACCTGCATTAGGAATTCTTAGGGCACATATATTATATACAGTATCATTATCAATAAGATCATTCAACATACTAAGATTCCAATTACCTTCATTCCGAGTCTTCATATTACCTGAGAAAATTGAGGGTTCAACAAATCATTTATGTTAGGTAACCATCTATCCCTTCAAATTGATATGTTTTTATCATCTCTCACCTCCTAACGATAGTTCTCCTTTATTATCTCTAGACTTCTATATATACCTTTTCAAACCCAAGACCTATAAGTCGCAGACCACATGAGGGTATTGTTGTTTTGAGAATATTTATGTCTAAGAATAGTGGCCCATAAAACATCCAGTTTTGTGATCATTCTCCAGGCTCACTTAGATAGGAGGGTAATATCAAGATGTTCAGTATTTTTAATGCATAGGCTACCTAAAGCAATAGGATTGGTCACATTATCCCAACTTGTAAAGTAAAGACCTCTACCTTCACCTTTCTTATTCCAGAAGAACCTTTTTTGAATAGTATCTCGTCTATCAGTCAATTTTTTAAGCATGAGGAAGACGACCAAGTGATGACTAGCTAGAGAACCCGATACAGATTGAGTTGAAACTATCCTTCCTGATTGATTTAGATGTTTACTTTTCTAGGAGGCCAAAATAAAATAATCCAAATAAAAATTGTATCAGTACTGGTTGAAGCCAGCTGTAAAAAAATTAAAATTCTTTAAGTTATCAGGTGGTTAAGTTGACGCGGAGAAGGATAGACATAGCATGTGGTGCTAAGATTGTTGACCTAGCTACTTCCAGGTAAATTGTTTACCTCAACAAAAGTGGTGGTTAGAAATCTCTAGGATTTAGAAGTCTTCAATTTACATTTTTTTTCTGTTAAGTCACAAAGGTAATCAATATCGGTCGTATCGGCCGATATTATAGGTTTTTATCGTGTATCGGGAAAAACCTTTACAATATCTAAAATATCGGCTATACAAGGATTGAACATAAAAACGCTCATATCGGCCAGTACAAACAGATATATCGGGTGTACCGATACATTGATAATATCGGTAAGGGTAGTTTGGTAAAATAAATAATTTAGATCTGAAAATTCGTAAACGGAACCCTTCTTACTAATCATCTTCTTCTTCTATACCATTTAATTTGTATTGTGAAGCTTTTGATCTTGAGAATTAATGCATTATATGACACCAATATTTTTATATTGAAACTTTTATTAATATTTAAAATTTTATTCGGAATGATGTATCACCGATAAAAACCGATATATTCTTTTGTATAGGTGTATCGGACCCGGCCGATACGATACCGATACACGATATTAACTACTTTGGTCACAATGGCTAATATCCAACAATCGATATATTGTTGAAACTTAAAACTAAAGATGGTGTTTAATACTTTTGTAGAATGTCATGTTTTAGTTGTTCTTTCCATGGAATCTAGTATTCATGTTGTTGTTTTCCTTCAATTCATAAACCCGTACAATATAATACTCGTTAATACAATATTCTTGTTAAAATAATAAAAATTGATAGTCCCAATTTCGACCCTCAGTGCTAAAATAATAAATTAAAAAATATCATAATATGATAGATTCAATAGTTCCCTTTAAAAATTAATAAGTTCTAAATATTATATAAAACAATATTTATACTAAACTTTTAAAAAATAACAGTCACAAATATCACATTTTCTCAAAATATGACTCAATATTGATTTATTTTTCTTTAAATTTCAAAACGATATGTATTTCGTCCATAATGATTCATAATGCACTCAAAAGATCCGGAGTTACATTATTATACTGCAACTATCAGTCAACGGTTGAGTGTTTTGGGTGCATTATATACAACTACGTACTCATTATCCAAAACTAAAACTTATTCTTAAACTAATAATTTATTAATTTAATTATAGAATAATAAATTGTTAAGCTCTTTACAATTAAACACTTAAGTGGTTGTATACATTTGTAGTTGCAGAAAATAGACATGTTATGAACAATGATGGGAAAAATGCCGAAACAATATTCGCACGAGGACATGCTGACTTGAGGAAGGAGGCTGGGAAATGGTTGAAAGACACATCTCCGCAGGGGATAGTCACTGCTACACTTTCTGTAACTGTTAGGCGCTGGATTCAATGCTTCACCTGGCGGGTATATAAGCGAAGATAAGAATAGATACAAAGCAGGGTCACCAATTTTGTTACCCGACAATTTATTTATCGTATTTGTCGCACCAACCTGCATTACTGTATTTTCGTCGATCATATTAGTTTTAATGTTGTTTTCCGTTTTAGCTTCCCGATATGCTGAAAGGGACTTCCTCACATCACTGCCTAGAATATTGATTATCGTAATAGGGTCCATATTGCCATGGGCTTGCATCCATTTTTTTACTGTGAACATTTTTATATTGCTGGCATTGTTTGTTGACATCTTACGTTCTACATAGTGTCCTAGCATTCCATATAAAGCAAGCACATATTTTCTTAATACAGAATTTTTACAACATCGTTAGATTACAGTATAACCACTTTAATACAATACTCGATAATATAAGATTCTCGCTAAAATAACAAAATTTGTTATTCCCGATTCGGGACCTTAGTGCTAAAATAATAAATTCAACAATATCATAATATAATACATTCTAAAGTTCCTTTTGAGTATTAATTGGTCCCAAATATTATAAAACAATAATTGTACAAGAAATATAAAAAATAACTATCACAAGTATCATATTTTCTCAAAATATGATTCAATATTGATTTATTTTTCTTTAAGTTTCAAATTAAGATATTTCTTCAATCATAATCCGTAATGTGCTCGTGGATCCGAAATCAAGTTGTTATATTATAATATATTTAACAATTGTTGATCCTTTTAGGTGCATTATATCCAACTACTACAATCATCCAAAACTAAAAATGATTCTTTCAAATAATTTTATTTATTTCAAATTTAATAAATTATTATACTATCTCTAAACTAATAGAATTATGGTGTTTCCATGCCTATTATATTATAGAAGTTATACTGTATCTTCTCTCGAAGAGGATGAATATAATATGTTCCTTTTTCTTTATGAAGGAAAGCAATATTTGAGTCATAATGCTAAAAAATTATATATATATTTGCTGATGTAATTATTTCATTCCACAATGATGTCGATCCACATTGAAAAGACGAGGGTACCCAAATACACCACAATCATTTAAATATCAACCTATAAGTCTGATACCAAGTGATCGTTTATGGACAAAGTCGAGACAATATAACAACTATGGTATACACTTTGTGTGATTGTCTATGGATACGAGATCGAGACAATACAACAACAAAGTGTTCACTTGATAATAGGTACGATATAAAACCGAAACACTATAAGATCAATATCAATATCAAGTGACTGAAATTAACCTACGTGTGTAATTTACTTAATTATAATAACAATTATAATACGAAAATAAAGTAAATGACACAGCAATATATTGTTCACGAGGAAACCGCAAATGCAGAAAATCCCAGGGATCTAGTCAGTTTTGAATACTCTTAGAATTAAGCCGTTATACAAAATTTAATACCAACTTCGTATAGTTGAGACCAAGTAGACTACCCCTAGCTACTTAGTTTCCTCAGTGTCTCTGCGCCTTCTACTTCTAGAGTCACGCACGTGAATCACCAATCCTTTTGATCGTATTCCAAACAGTAAAGGATAAAGCTGTTTGGTAACGACTCTATTCAATCTTGGTAATAAGATATTAATGAGTCGTTGACAAAGGATCTTCTGGTTAATCAAATAAACTCCTTTGTATGGTTAGATCAATCTAAACTTTGACTACCGAAATAACCAAATTCTAGATTTGCAATCAATCAATATAGAACTCAAAGAGTAACTATAAGATGATTCCGATCTCACGCAACTAGCCAATCAAGTCTATCAAAGATAAACACGATTCTAGTTGGATCCCATCCAATCAAGGTTTGTGCACACAATTCACAAGATACGAAAACTAACAAGAAAAACTTCGTCATCTTCAAATCTTCGTTTGTCTTCAATAATAACCTGCACAACACAACTTGAATCCTCTTGTGATCAATCATACACAAAATGGAGTTTGTTAACAATGGATTATCATAAGATGTCTTTAGATAAGAAAATGGATTAAATTTGAAATAATCTAGAACCATTTTCGGATCTAAAGACATCTTATGATAATCCATTGTTAACAGACTCCATTTTGTGTATGATTGATCACAAGAGGATTCAAGTTGTGTTGTGCAGGTTATTATTGAAGACAAACGAAGATTTGAAGATGACGTAGTTTTTCTTGTTAGTTTTTGTATCTTGTGAATTGTGTGCACAAACATTGATCGCGGGGATCCAACTAGAATCGTGTTTATCTTTGATAGACTTGATTGGCTAGTTGCGTGAGATCAGAATCATCTTATAGTTACTCTTTGAGTTCTATATTGATTGATTGCAAAACTATAATTTGGTTATTTCGGTAATCAAAGTTTATATTTATCTAACCACGCAAAGGAGTTTATTAGATTGCAAATCTAGAATTAGTAAGTCCAGTTTCTTGTCATACGACAATGTCCCGTTAGCTGGTATGCTTAATTAGAGAGTACATCTAATGATATGAAGAGTGTGTCTAATATTTGGCTTGTGTATTTAATAATTACTAGGTTAAAGAAAAAGAGATTCGTGAAGATGAAAATCCTTCATGGTCTTTACTGTGGAGGAAGGCACATCAAAACAAAAATGGAGAATACGATGACGATGGTGTTAGGGAAAAGGCAGCACAGCTTGTAACACGACTGAAACTACCTAGCTATTTGTTCTTTGCTTGAGTAATTGTGCAAATTAAGTTTGTTTTAATTGATTAACACTTTTAATCCACAAAAAAATTTGTGCAAGAGGAGAATAATAAGCAACTGGAAGATAGAACTTTGACAAAAAAACCAGGCACTGATTCTATCACACTTGTGTTTGGGAAAGAACATGGTGGGCGTGTAAGATGTGCAGGCAAGGAAGTGACTCCAACAACATACTGGAACCTGCCACGGAAAGGAGCGTCCAAGGAGCACATTGAACTGAAGAAACAACTGGATGATGAAAGACATGTGAACCAAATGGAGAGAGAGAGGAAGGATAAAGAAATGAAGGAAATGAAGGAAGCAATGAATGCACAATAAAAAATGATGAACAACTTAACGTCTCAGCTAAAATCTCAAGGAGTACTGAAAAAGAAAAATCCAACAACAAAAAGGCGCGGGTAAGCATATTCCATATTTCTTATAGGTATGTTTTGTTTTGATTTGTACTGAATTTCTATGTTGCTGGTATATAACAGTATTTTTGATTAGGTATGTTAAACATCATCTAAGTAATTTTGATTAAGTATATATTTCCTAATAAATTGAAGTATATAATATTTCTTTACCCTGTCAACTGCACTCTACAGAAATCTCCTATTAGAGAGAAGTCTCTTATGCCTGAGGCCCCTATTAGAAGCAATTTTCCGATTGAAAGAAAGGAATCTAATTCAAATAGCCAGTCCCATGCATCTCCATCGACGGCATCGAAAGACAAATTTGAACTCCAAATGGTGTGTTCTTTTTGCCGGTAGTTAATAAATATATATTGTTTTGAGAGTTCAATAAGTTGATGTTAATATAGCATATCTGTTTGTAGACTGGAAAATACAAACAAACGTCTCTTTCCTTTAAGCATCGGTCCCTTAACTCTCAGGACGAATCTCAATCTAAAGACCAAACTCAATGGTATGTCCTTTTTGCAGGTATTTAAATCCTTAACGTTTTGAGAGTTGAATCTGTGTTAATATAGCATATATGTTTACAGATTGGTAAATGCAAACTGACTAGTGCTACACCGAGAAACATCATTGCATTGGGTATTATTCTTCCAAAATATGATCATGTGAAAATTGCCTTGTAACGTCTTACATGATTTGTGTGAGACAGTCATTTGATATAGACTCGGAATGTTTCGTATTGATCATTCGATCACTTGAAAATTGCTTTGAAGCTAATAGTTTATATGAGACAGCTATTGTCGTCTTCCGAGAATGTTTCAATGATTGAAATGGGAGTTTAGAACAAATAACCATGATTAGATATAGCACAGTATGCGTACTTGCATATGTGTTGTCCAAGTCCGGGAACCATGGTATGCATACCCGTATGCGTACTGGTTGGTTATGGAAGTCCGGGAACTTAGTATGCATACCGGTATGCGTACTGGCATGAGTTTCAAGTTCTGGAAATTCAACTGAGTTTTGGAAGGTATGCGTACCCGTTCGCATACTGGCGAACCCAAACTTGGTCCGGCCATTTAGGTATGCGTACCCGTTCGCATACTTGAGTAGGTTATGTTCTAAAATCGGTTTGTTCATGAACTAATACATTTATATAATAAGGAATGCAATCTTTTGTAAACCGTGGCTATAATGCTCATGAATTGATTCGAGTGAATCAAAATCGATTTTGCTTCAATTGTGTCTTGTATACTTCCATGAGAATATAAACAATTGAACAACTCTATAACTAGTTTCATTTGAGTCATTTGAACTAGTTATGGTTAAGATGAATATGGTTGATATGAAAGTGTTCATATGGCTAACTTCGGTTAACTATTGTTGAGCCAACAAGGTGTCCACGTTTAGGTACGGTTACCCATATCTAAATGAAGTCACTTCTCATTTTTGTGTAACAAGCTAAGTTCGATCTAATGGTTGAAAGATATTAGCTTGAGTCTAATCAGGTTTTCATCTAACAGTGAATATTGAATGCTTTGTTACCAAGGTAACATTGATTGCAAACCCTGATTTGAAGACTATATAAAGGAGAACTCTAGCAACTGGGAAACCTAATCCCCACACCTCCCGTGCTAAGATCTTGTCTAACTAAACTATCATTCAACAAAATAATCAGAGTAAATAACATCTTTATTCTCATAACTTCATTACACGGGGAACCCTTATATATATAGGTCCCTGTTTGACGGTTACAACCATACAAGCTAATCCATAGGATAGTTTTCGTACTAATAAACACATACATAATACTAATCACACGTACACTTATAGGCAACAGATCCAATTCTTTTGACTACTTGGTAAGGACCGTAGAATCTTGGAGCCAACTTTTGTGATGGAGAGTGTGCAACTGATGATTGTCGATATGGATGTAACTTTAAATATACCCAATCTCCAACAGCGAACTCACGTTCAGTACGGTGGGGATCAGACTGAACCTTCATTTGATTTTGGGCGACCACCAAGTTTTCACGCAAATGTTTCAGTAACTGATACCGTTCTTGAAGTGCAGAATCAACAACATGAACATTAGTAGTACCAGGAATATAATAATCAATTCGAGGCGGAAGTCGACCATAAACAACTTGAAACGGAGACATACGCAATGAGGTGTGGTATGCTGTATGGTACCAAAATTCAGCCCAAAGTAGCCATTGAGTCCATTGAGTTGGATAGTTACTAGTAAAACAACGAAGATATTGCTCTATAGAACGGTTAACAACCTCTGTTTGTCCGTCAGATTGGGGGTGATAAGCAGTACTACGACATAATGTAGTGCCCTGCAATTCAAAATAAGCTTCCCAAAAATGACTAATAAAAACAGGATCACGATCACTCACAATTGACCGAGGCATCCCATGTAACTTAGCCACATCTCTGACAAAAGTTTCCGCCACAGATTTAGCAGTATAAGGATGTGATAAAGAAGAGAAATGTGCATACTTACTGAACCTATCAACGACAACCATAATGACGGTTTTACGGTTTGAAGGAGGAAGACCAACTATAAAATCCATGGAGATATCACACCATACTTCAGATGGAATCGGTAATGGCTGTAGAAGACCGAGCGGAGATATAGTCTCGTATTTCATCCGTTGACATACTTCACATTCAGCAACATATTTCTTTACAGCTTGTTTCATACCTTGCCAATAAAAGCTAGTAGAAACTCGTTTGTAAGTTGGCAAAATTCCTGAATGTCCTCCAATTGGCGAATCGTGAAATTCATGTAAAATTTTATTGCACCGTGGAGAATTAGGCGACAATACAATCCTTCCTTTGTACCGTAAAACACCATTATCAATTGAATAATGTGGAACTGCTGTAGGAGAAACCAAACGACGCTGAACCAATTGTTGTAAACTAACGTCTTCCATATTACTTTTAATAATTTCTTCCATAGAAGAAAATATAGGAGAAGAGATTGCACAAAGCTGGGGATGGTCATGGAGACGAGAAAGAGCATCTGCAGCAACATTTTCTTTACCTTTTCGATATATAATTTCATAATCATAACCCAAAAGCTTGGTTAATCATTTTTGTTGTTCCATAGTAGTTAACCTTTGATCAAGAAAATATTTCAAGGTGCGATGATCAGTTAATACCTTAAAATGACGACCTAACAAGTAAGGACGCCACCTTGAAATTGCCATAACAATAGCCATGAGTTCCTTATCATACACAGAGAGATGAAGATTCTTTTGTGCCAAGGCCTTGCTGAGATATGCAATAGGTTTTCCATCTTGTGTTAAAACAGCACCCAACCCCAAGCCAGAAGCGTCACATTCTATAACAAATTCACGAGTAAAATCTGGTAATGCCAAAGTTGGTGTAGTTGATAAGGCCGTCTTCAACTCATTAAATGTTATTTCAGATTTAGCATTCAAACTAAAAGAATCCTTACGGAGGAGCTGAGTTAATGGAGCAGCAATCTTACCATAGTCTCGAACAAATTTTCGGTAATACCCCGTAAGACCCAAAAATCCCCTCAGCGCATTTAAAGATGTTGGTCTAGGCCATTGCAGCATAGCTTTAATTTTGGAGGGATCCACTTGTACACCATCTTCAGTAATAATATGACCAAGATATTCGACATTTGGCTGAGCAAAATAACACTTTGATCGCTTAACAAACAACTGATGTTGGCGGAGAGTTTCAAATACTTCCTTAAGATGTATAAGGTGATCTTCTATGGTACGACTGTACACAAGTATATCGTCGAAGAATACCAATACAAATTGGCGTAAGTAAGGCCAAAAAACTTCATTCATCAGACTTTGGAATGTCGCTGGTGCATTCGAAAGACCAAAAGGCATTACAAGAAACTCGTAATGACCCTCATGTGTACGAAATGCTGTTTTTGGGATGTCTTCGCTAACGACTCTAATCTGGTGATACCCGGATCTAAGATCTAACTTGGAGAATATAACAGAACATTTAGCTCATCCAACAATTCATCAATTACTGGAATGGGATATTGATCTTTCACGGTGTGTTGTTAAGTGCACGGTAATCAACACACATACGCCACGAACCGTCTTTCTTTTTAACCAAAAGTACTGGTGAAGAAAAAGGACTTGTGCTTGGCCGTATAATTCCAGTATGACGCATTTCCTGAATTAATTTCTCGATTTCATTTTTCTGAAAATGAGGATACCGGTAAGGACGTACATTAGTCGGAGCACTGCCAGGCAGTAGTGGAATTCGATGGTCATGATTACGATGGGGTGGAAACTCAGTCGGAGCTTCAAACAAGTCCGAATATTGTTCTAGTAATGATGCAACTGATGTCGGCATCTGGGGTTCTTTTCTAGCACAAGAATCCAATAAACAAATATATAATCCCTGGCCTTGTTGTAAGAAAAGCTGTTGGAACTCACCTCCATCACGGACATGAGCAAATGTAGTAGGAATCCCTTTTAAAGTAATTTGTTTTGTATCCACATCAAAACTCATTGTTAGTTGTTGAAAATCCCACTGAATAACACCAAGACTTTGAAGCCAATCGGCACCAAGAACAATCTCAGAACCACAAACAGGAAGAATATGAAAATCTAAAGTAAAAGTAAGCTCTTGGAGGACTAACTTCCCCTTGGAACAATGACCAGGAGAATTCACTGTGCTTCCGTTTGCGACTGTAACACTCACAGGATGAGAGTTATCTACACGTATTCCACACTGCTTTGCAATTTTGGGATGAAGAAAACTATGAGTAGAACCAGAGTCTACCAATATTGTTACCTGGTGGTTTGAAATGCATCCCTAAAGTTTCATAGTTCCAGACCTTTGAGTTCCGGCGATAGCATTCAAAGAAACTTCCAAAGTTGATTGTTCCTCCGTATCTTGTTCATTTTCTGGCATAAAATTGGAACTGTCATCCTCCATTTCTAATAGTAACAGCTGAGGTCGCTTACACCGATGACCCGGCTTAAATTGTTCATCACAGTTGAAACATAAATTTTTTGCTCTTCTTTCAAGCTGCTCCGCAATACTCAAACGACGTGGTCCAGTGGTTGCTGATTTAGCAACTGCAGAAGGTAATGCAAGGACTGATTGCTTAGGAACTATTTGGTTTGGATGGATGGCTGGTGAAGGAGATGCAAATGCCGTTGAACTAGACAACTGCTGTAAGGGTTGTCGAGTATTACATCTTTTTGAAATTGTAGATACCAACATACCAAGAGCGTCTTCTTGTCTTTCTGCCATAACATATGCTTGAGATAGTGATTGAGGACATAACAAGCTCACACCTGCTTTGACATCGTCTTTGAGGCCAGAGATAAAACAACGCATAAGAAATAATTCCGGTAATGTGCAACAGCGGTTTGCAAGCCGTTCGAATATAGTTTTATACTCGCGGACAGTGCCAGTTTGATATGACTTTGCTAAGGCCCCCTCCGGATCCTCCTCCTCCTTGGAACCAAATCTTGAACAGTAGTAACGACAAAAATCAGGCCAAGTTGGGAAACCAGTGGTTTTAATTAACCATTGACACCATGGAATGACATCCCCAAATAAGTGACCAGAAGTTAAGTGCACCATGTTTTCTTCTGGAATCCCATTCAGAAATTTATATTGATCAGTCCTAAACACCCATCCCCGAGGGTCGTTACCATCACAATTTGGAAAATCAAGCCGAATTGAACGACCCCGAAATCCTGGAAAATTGTGATGATCTACCTGAAATTGTGGTTGCAGTGGTGGTTGATACGGTATATATGGTTGTTGCGGTGGTGGATAATTCAGTGGTTGTTGTGGTAGATAAAGCGGCAGCTGTGGTGGATTAATCGGTTGCTGGGGTGGTGGATAAATGGACAGTTGCTGTGGAGGGTAAAATTGGAGTTCTGGTGGTTGATAAGGTGATATTTGTGGTTGTGGTGGGGGGTAAGGTGGTGGTGGTGGTTGTGGTGGGGGATAAGGAGGTGGTTGTGGTTGTGGTGGAATGAGTAACTGATCTAATTTTGTTTGCATAGACCGTACAGCCGCTTCTAGAGAAGCCATGGAAGTATGACCTTCTTCATCGTCTTGCTTGCTTTCTTCTGTTGAAGATGTTGATTTTCCCACATAACCAAATTGTACAGAACTCGTTTTGGTGCCAGGAAAGAGCTCTCGATACCAATTGCTAGGATCTTGTCTAACTAAACTATCATTCAAAAAAGGGCAAATTAACAAACCGACCAGCTTCCATCCATATATTTAATAAACCGGCCAAAAAATTGAAAACTTTTATAAACTAGCCTTTCCGTTAGTTTTTTCACCTGGTCCCACCAAAATGGTCCAACAAATAGACTTAGTCAACTTTTGTGCCTAAAATTACTACCATATCCTTAAGAATATATTCTCTTCCTCTTTTATTGACACGTATTTAAGAAAATCAATCTTACCGGTTAATAAAAAGTCTAGGGTTTGGGTTATCATTTAGTGTTTCCGCCTCCTCCTCTCTTCCGTTTCTCTGTGCATCTTTCGCCTCCTTCCTCCTTCCATTTCTTTTTCTTCTTTAATTAGTGTATTTCAGAAATCATGATAAGTGTAATTCGTGATTTCAATTAGGGTCTCCTATGTACACATAAAGAATTTTTATACATATTTGTGATTTCAAATAAAATGGATCTTGTGTTGTGTGTGATATCTGAAATTGAAGATGAACGGCAGCAGCAAAAGCTAGTTCGGAAAAGAGTTGAAATTGGTTAGATCGATGGCGCAAATTAAGAGGGATTGCATGAGTTGGTGGTCAAATTGGTGTTGATTTCGTTTAATTGTTGGTTAGATATGGACAGAATTTTGGTGGTTTGCTGTGAACTAAAATTGGACCTGAAATGGTGTTGGAAAGTGGTGTCTGTGATGGGTCAATATCAATTGCACTCGGTGATGTTTCTTTACTACATACGGTGTGATTTGACTAAAATTGGTGTTGGCCAATGGTGGTTGATTGGGTATGTGTTTGAATTCTGATATTGTTCAAGGGAACATGAAAGAATAGATTCTCAATTATATTGATTTAGTTGTTAAATTTGCTTAGTCAATATTTGAGGTGAGCTTATCTGTTTTTTTCTTTTTTCTTAAAATAGGTTACTTTATAAGTTATAATCACGGTTTTGAAGAACTGTCAGTACATCAATTTTAACCGGTGGTCATTTTCCATTCCGGTATGTGTTATTAGCGGTAGACAAATTTTGGGTAATGATTCATTGGACATCTGTTGAATTTTGTTTGATTTCAATAATTTGTTAGGGTTCCATGGAAATGAAAAATTACAAGAGAAGAATAGAAGGATGAGTATTTTTCTCTAACACAACTGAGTCGTAAGCTGACTAGGCTGTAAAAGGTCTAAAATACCCTTGACTCGTGTTAACTTAACTGACATTACCATTTTAAAAAAAAAACGGGACGGAAAAAGTCTAACTCGGCCATTTTATAAAAAGATTCAAAAAAACGGCCATTTTCTTAATTAGGTGTCCAAAAGGTGGCCACTTTATTAAAAAGCCCTTCAAAAAAATAATCTAAGTAAATAACATCTTTATTCTCATAACTTCATTACAGAAGGAACCATTATATATATAGGTCCCTGTTTGACGGTTACAACCATACAAGCTAATCCATAGGATAGTAGTACTAATAAACACATACATAATACTAATCACACGTACACATATTATAGATTCGTAACATCCTGTGTGATAATAGTTGCGACTAGAGTCGATTCTCCTTTAACCTTAGGGTTTTCACGAAACCCTATAGGTTAACAACTTGAAGACTACATTAGGATTGTGAAGCTAGACCCAACAATTTTCTCTGTAGTTGCGTGTTCTGATCTTGTTGTTTTCTATCGTATTGGGTACTATCTTCCCTAAGATTTGCTCGAGATTTATTCTCCGATAGGAAAGATAAAAAGTAGTCACAAACATCTTCGTCTCATCGTTTGTGATTCCACAATATCTTGTTTCGCTACCATACGATTAAGATTATTGTGAGGTGATTGATATTTCTAGGCTGTTCTTCGGGAATATAAGTCCGGTATATCAATTGGTTCCTGTTCACCTTGATTTATCAAAAGATGGAACAAAAACTTCTAGGTACTTCTGTGGGAGACAGATTTATCTATTCAATAGACTTTTCTGTGTGAGACAGATTGGTTTATCAAGTCTTCGACTTGGGGTCGTAGAAACTCTTAGTTGTGGGTGAGATCAGCTAAGGGAATCAAGTGCGTAGAGTCCTGTTGGGATTCAGAGGTGTAAGGAACGTGACTGTACCTTGATTAGTGTGAGATTGGTTAGGGCTCAACTACATTCCAGTCCGAAGTTAACTTATAGTAGGCTAGTGTCTGTAGCGGCTTAATACAGTGTGGTGTTCAAATCTGGACAAGGGCCGGGGTATTTCTGCATTTGCGGTTTCCTCGTTAACAAAATTTCTGGTGTCTATGTTATTTCTTTTCCGCATTATATTTTCTATATAATTTAAATATCACATGTTGTGCGTAAGTTCAATCAATTGTGAATCCGACCTTTGGCTTGTTGATTAAATTGATTGACACTTGGATATTGGTTTTTGATACCGTCCAAGTTATTTCTTATATTCAATCGGGCACGCAAATTCCTATTTGTTTGATTGCAGATTGAATTGAGAAATAGAGATATAACTCTTGATATACTTTTCTTAAGATTGAGTCTGACTGTCTAGTTGATTCTCTTGAAAGTATATTAGAGTTAGTCCATATAGATTGTTAAGCGAAATATTGGGTGTGGTTGTTAGACCTCCGCTTTTTCAGATCATCTTGATCGAATAACTATAAATCCTTGTGTTGTGTGTGTGCTTGATTTGATTGATTTCATTTCCATTTTCATATCTTGATTGATTGTGTAATACCCCGATTTCGGCAGTGGTTGGCCGAATGAAATATAAGTAATGATTTGTCATTTCCTAACACCGAGGCCTTTTCAGCACAATTGGCTGCAGAGTTGGCAGAAAACTCTGCAGCTAAGCGTGCTCGGGCGGGAGCAATCCAGAGATGGGTGACCTCCCGGGAAGTTGTTGTTGGATGACCGCAACGATGCCCGTTCAAAACCTCACACTACTGGATAACCGCAATGGCTAAGTAGGGACAATATCGGTAGAGGGACGGGTCATTACAAATGGTATCAGAGCCGAAGACAGGTCACCTTCCGAGGGTGGGAAGTTACGCTGGACGGTGTTGGTCCAGGTACTTCTTATGAGGGGCAGGGAACGTCGGAGATCTGGGATTGTGAATATATTCTGGAGCCGAGGACGACTCAAATTTAAGGTGGTGGTATTGTAATACCCCGATTTCGGCAGTGGTTGGCCGAATTGAATATAAGAATGATTTGTCATTTCCTAACACCGAGGCCTTTTCAGCACAATTGGCTCCAGAGTTGGCAGAAAAACTCTATAGTTAAGCGTGCTCGGGCAGGAGCAATCCAGGGATTGGTTACCTCCTGGGAAGTTGTTGCTGGATGACCGCAGTGATGCCCGTTCAAAACCTCACACTGCCGGATAACCGCAGTGGCTAAGTGGGGAAAATATCGGTAGAGGGACGGGTCATTACAGATTGTGCTAGCTTGAGCCATTAGTTCTTACAACTAAATTTCCAGCTACTTTTGTTTTTGAACTAAATTTCCAGCTACTTTTGTTTTTGGAGATTCTTTGATTGATGCTGGTAACAATAACTACATTGCAACTATCGTGAAAGCAAATGACGCTCCTTATGTGATCGATTTCCATGGTGATGTTGAATCTACTGGAGGTTTTTCCAACTGAAGAACAGTAATCGACATCATAGGTTTGGTCACATCATCGACACTTCTAAAGTGAAGACCTCTAAGCATGGGAAAGACGGCAAGTGATGACTAGATAGAGAAGCTAATACAGATCGAGTTAAAACTGTACTTCCTGGTTGATTTAGATGTTTACTTTTCCAGAAGGTCAAAAATAAAATAATCCAAATGAAAATTGCATTAGAACACTGGTTGTAGCCAGTTGCAAAAAATTAAAGTTCTCCAAGTAGTTGATGCGGAGAAGGATAGCAAGAGCATGTGGTGCTAAGATTGATTTCTTAGTTACTCCCAGCTGAACTGTTTACCTCGACAAAAGCGCCGGTTAGAAATCTCTAGGATTTATAAGTTTTTTATGTACAAGTTTTTTCTGTCAAGTCACAAGGTCTAGTAATCAACAATGGATAAAATGTAGAAACCTCAAAGTAAAGATGGTGTTCAAAACTTTTAGTTGTTCTGTTCATGGGCATCTAGTATACCTGTTGTGCTTTCCCTTAATTTCATAAACCTGTATCTGTGGTGGCGAAATATCGCACAATTATTAATATTTCTCTTGAATATTTGTTTTGTGTCAAATGATATGGTATTTAACATGGAGAGTAGTAGGAGGCAAAATAAGACCTCTTCAACAGGCTAGTAAGACCTCAACAATATGCTGTATAAGACCTCATTAGGATCATTTCCATGGTAGGTACCTATCAAATGAGACGAAACAAGTCATGCAATGGAAATCAAACAAATTTTCTTCAATCGCATAAATTTTCTTCGCATAGAATTATTTTCACAAACTTTTTCAAACATATGAAATTTTCGCGTAAAATTATTTTAACAAACATTTTTCAATTGCATAACATTTTTGCATAAAATAATCTTCACCAACTTTTTCTATCGCACAAAATTATTGCAAAAACTATTTTCAAAACATCATCCTTCGCATATATTTTTTGCACCAAAATTATTTTCCAAACATTTTCCATTACATATATTTTCGCAAATAATTCCTTTCACATACATTTCCATCGCATACAATACTAAAATGCTTCGCAAAATTATAAAAACTTTCGCACATATAGCATGACGTGATGCATCCCTTTAATGAGTAATACCCATCGCCAACAACCCCTGCAGAGGAAATAATACTTTAAGAAATTCCTGAAGAGGGAGCACAACCATAATACTTGAAGAAATTCCTGAAGAGGGGGCACAACAACAATATTTGAAGAAATTCCTGAAGAGGCAACAATACTAGAAGAAACAAAAGGAGAAATAAAGTCTCTACAATAAACAAGTAAGACCTCATTAGGAGGAAGCAAAGTTACATATTCAAACCTCTACTTGGGGAGGCTGGGTACCCAATTTGGGAAAATCCTGGAAAAGTTACTAATATTGGGGCGAAACAAAATCCCATCCGCTCGAGGCCACTGAGAACGAACAACTCAGCGAATAAGTTCCCCGGAAAGGGGTGTAGAAACATGACAAGTGGAGTATAAGGAGTTCCTAGCACCGGATACACTTGGTCCCGATTAAACCCACCTAGGGTGTGGTCTTATACCCAAAAGCCATATCGGCAGAGGGAATGAGATCACAAAAACAACTGATTGTCACATGATAAAATGGGCAACTCAGGGGGAAATTAAGGGGACGACACCCTCCACTAGGAAGCTGAATTGTGTCAAGACGACAATGTATCGGGGCTTATACGCACGAGAGTATTTAAGGCCTGCCGCATATAGGCGGGGGAAGACACAATAAGACCTTACTCAAAAGGAAAAATAAGAAATTTTGAATACAAGTCACAAAAAAGCACGATGAAAACTTAGGCATTACAACCACAAGGCGCGCGATCAAAGATATGGCGAAAAACTCCAAAGGAGAAGAACAAAATAACCCTTCAGCGTTGCAATTTATTTCATAAAACAGAAGCTAGAGAAATTGGTCAAGAGTGGAGATCGCGAGCTAAGGGCGAAGTTAAGTGTAACAACACAATGGTGTTTCTTCCTTTCGAAAACAGTAGCTTGCACAGTTGGCAAAGGGGAAAAAATGCAAGTGGAAGGTCTCGGGTTCAAATCCCCTTTCGCGTAATTTTTTGGCTTACTTTCTTCAAACACTAAGGGCGAACAAACTCATGCTAGGGAGAGATGTGTTCACGCGAAGAAGAAGAAATCCCCTTTCGCGTAATTTTTTGGCTTACTTTTCTTCAAACACTAAGGGAGAACAAACTCATGCTAGGGAGAGATGTGTTCACGCGAAGAAGAAGAAGAATAAGGGCGAAGTTCATGCAAGAAAGAATTTTGGCGAAAAGGGACTAAAATTCATGCGAAGATAGAAGATAAATTTGCGCGAGATATGTATTCTTTCATGAATATAGCATATCATCACATACCTTCATCGCACATACTTCATACTTCTTGAAGATTACTAGCCACGGATACTTCTTATATTTCTTAAAGGATACTTCATACTTCATATACTTTTATACTTCGAATTTCGCACAAGACTTCATGCATCAAAACTTCGAAACTTCGCGAAAGAATAGAGGCAAGTATATACTTTTAAATTAAAGGGTATCCTTTCACGCAGTTCCTTCAGCAACAAAGACCAATACTTCTAAGGATGCTTCGCGTTACACATTACCATACTTGAAAACGAGGCATAGGCAGCAAGTTACTTTTGCTTCGAAAATTTTTAGTTGCGTCATCTTCCCAAAGCAAAAGGAGGCATACCATATGAGAAGCTGAGGCAACACTATCGCAGTAGAAGAAAAATATTGTCAAGTAAGTTTGTGTTCTTTATCTTCTTAGTCAAGTCGTTTCCGATTCCAAAGAAAGTGCTCGCTCAAGAACAACACGAATCTTTAACAACAACAAAGGATATGAAGCAAAAGTCATCTCGCATTAACTCCAAGTAGTCATCGCGGAAATTCAACACGATCCAAGCTATTCCATCGCCACGCATTTCGTTCCAAGAACTACACCAAAACGTATTTTTCCTTGAAGATCGCTCTTCAAGCAATATTCAAGAAAAAATAGGAAAAATGTGGGGGCTAAATATCGCACAATGTAGAAGTTTAGTATCGCGTTGCCCTAGTGAGGAGGTTTAAGGGAGCGATAGAATGATGCCCAACTCTATGCATGGTGCGACATGAAAGCCGATGCAACTTAATATTTTTGGATTGTCTATATCTCAACCTAGTAAAGGATATGATTGTAGTTTCCCTTTCTATCTACCCTAGTATATAAAGAAAGATATTAAGAGAGAGAAATGTGATTCATTATCTCCTACTCCTTCTCTTTCATCCTTGATCACCTAGATCTAGAGCTCCACAAATACTCTTTAATGGAGTCTTATGTAACACAAACTCATTATAGTGAAGAACCATTGATGTAGACCACATTGATCGAACCACGTAAAAAACCTTGTGTCTATTTACTTTTCTAGCACTTTCATCTTCATTTTTATGTGAAATATGTTTAGATCTAGAAATTGTTTTATGGTTTGAACTTGAAATGAGTTTAGATTTACAAATAGAGGCATGGGTGTAGTTGTGGGATAATCCGCAATTACAGTATCTTCTCTCAAATTAAGAGGATGAATGTAATATTATGATCCTTTTCTTTTGGTGGAGAACATCAGTATTTGAGTCACAATGCGAAATAATTATATTTGCAGAAGTAATTATATTTCTTCATGCAACGTTGTCGATAATTTGGATACACATTTAAGATACCGTTAGGCGTTAGCATTTGGTTAACCGAACAATTATATATGGGTCGTTATTAACGTATTCTATATCCATTTGATTATACTTATTGAGTCCGACTATGTGCACCCTTTTTTAACCAGGGTGCACATTCCGTACACTGATAGTGGCTGGTTGAAAAACGGTGTTATGTATTTTGCCTGTCTATCTTTTTGAAGAAAATTATTCCAAAACCTCACGGAATTCTAAGAGTCTCTTTTATCTGTTACACGCCCTACCTAACTGCTCTCTCTTCCTTTATCCAAGTTCTACTCTCTTTTGATTTTATAGATCACTGGAAGATATTTGGGAATTTTGATAAAGTGCCCCTCTTTTGAATTACACTAATAAAAGTGCCTCCGTTTTTTTGTACTTTTCAAAAGTGCCCCTTCTTTGACCATTTTATTCAAAAAACGGCTAACGGTTTGTTTGGGTCGTTTAGTTCCAGGTGGCACCTGGCAAAACTCTCAAAAGCCCTCAGCAGAGTTGGTCTGAATAAGGCTGAATCGGCTGAGTCACCGAGATAGGTTTCAGCGAGTCACTGAGTCGACTCACTGAAGAATTAATCAGGCAAAGTCTTATCTGCTTCTGGTAGCTATTCCGACCGTTTTCAGTCCTGTATTTCTTTTCACCTACACAACCTAGCATACATCTAATTTACAACTCAATCATTCATTTATCAACCCATAACTTCATTTGCAGAATGATGGCCCAAGAAGAACTCTGATTTTTTCTACACACTGCATCCAAAAACCCAAAATTGAAAACCTAATTCAACCCATAACTTAAAATCCCAACACAAACTCCATTAATTTACCCAATTGATCTCCATTAACTTAAATAATCATTAGACATCTTGAAAATAAAATTACACATTTCATGAATTAGCAAAATAGGTTGATATAAGATAAAATCCTAAAAATTTCTGAAGAACCCTAATTAAAAAATCCCTAAATTAACATTCACAAACCCTAATTAATCAATCCAGGTTCAAACAAACACATATAAGATGAAATAAAACAAACCCATCATCTCAAATTGACAGAACTTCAAAGCAACAACATGAATTTGATATATTAATCATCAAACAACCATTCATCTTCTTGCTAACGGAAGAATCAAAACTAAAATTAGAGCTTTAACTTATTGCTGCTTCTTCTTGTCTAACAACATAATCACATCAAAACAAAACCCTAATCGATCTCATGATTTCCTTCCAACCCAATTTCATTGTTTACATCATCAACAAACCCTAACAGATGGAGACCCATCAATCATACCAAAATCAGACCCTAACTTCACTCTAAAAATCATTTACAAACCCTAATAATGATGTCGAGATTTGAAGGAAGATGAGGGAATAAGAAGGAGAAGGAGAAGCAGAAGAGAGAAGAGGAGAAGGTACTTTGTTCTGTTTCTCACACCTTGTTTATCTCTATTTTATCTCGACTGCTCGGGAATTCCCAAGGATACGTGTGTAAATTTGATGGTAGTATTGACCGGGTAAATAGACGCTGACCAAGTTTAATGGAATTTAACAGAAAACAAAACAGAAAAAACACTTTTGAAAAGTTGAAAAAAACGGGGTCACATTATTAAACCTGAAATTGAAAGTGGGGCAGTTTATCAAAATCCCCAAAATATTTTAACAGTAATGAATATCATCTTGGACAAAATGTAAAACAAAGAAGAAGATAAAAGCCCTTATCCTAGAATATCAAATCAAGCTATCCCATCCATAAAACCTCAGGAGACATTTGATAATGGTAAACAAACCTAAATTTACCCAATACAGCTACAATTAATCACCATTTTAGGACCTCCGGTCAGGTTTAGATTTTGTTCACTTGTTTTTCATTTTGTCGGGGTTATGTGTTTATGGAAATTGTAATCTTCTCCCATTTTTGCATGTCCTCTTCTCTTTTCTTTTTTTTGAGAATCTCACCTAAAATCTTGATAGATCGGTAAACAGAAACAAACTGATTCCTTTTCATTTTGAATGAGCATAGTTAACAAAATAGGATCAGGTTGTTAATTTTATAGTTATCGATTTCGGAAAACAAAAGAAGAAGAAAATTGTAGTAACATTTATCATCCAATTCATGTTTTCTTTTCAGTTTTGATTTGTAATTTTATAGAAAGGCAAGACAGAGAAATTAAGACTGGGATTAGTAGCAGAAGATTAACTAGAGGAAAATAAGGCATGAGAACTTGTGCGTTAATTTTCTGCATTAATTTTCATAATAAAATGAAATTTTGAAAAAATTCAAAACCCAGTTAGTATCCGACAAATAGAGAGGGGAGGAATGTGCACCCCGCTTAACTAGGGGGTGCACATAGTCGGACTCATACTTATTGATCAAATATTGTTCTACAATATTAGTACGAGAATACTAATTAATAGTCTAAAAACAGCCTGTCCTTGTTGATAGAAGGAAAACAACATCTTTCCTTGATATAAAAAGACACATACAACTAATGACAGTATCAATGTTTCATGTATATTATGGCAAATGAGGGAAGTGAACGGGCTAAAGTGGGAAGTAGCGACAAAATGAGAAACATCATAATAATCATTTTGTAAGATTAAACAGGTTAAGGGGAATGAACTCTAATTAATCATTTTGTAAGAAATATGCAGATTTATAGGGGGGCAATAATAGTGCCAGCATTCGTTCTACCTACCAGCGATTTTCACCTATAAATACCTCTCTTTTCTCATTCTATTTCACACAACGTGAAAACGTAAAAGATTGAGTCTGCATAAGTTATCGTCTTCAGTTTTATGTCGCAATCGATTCCAGTGAGAAAATGATACTTCCTTGATAGAGTGATCAATTTTTATTTTGATGGAGTCCATGGTGGAAAGCGCTACTTCTTGGATGAAACAGTTCAGGTGATGGTTGTCGGTTGGCCCTTCTCCTAGTTACATTCTACAGTTCCAATTCCTGACTGCGCCAAGCAACTCAGGTCACATTACAAGCAACACTGGCAAATATCATTCAAGTTGCCTCTTTCTCTCTATCCGGGGAACAGAGTTTGTGGGTGTTGTTTGAACTGAGGCCTGATTTGCTTGGTGCAGTGCGGGACTTGGAACCATAGAAAGGCCACTAAGTGAAGTGCCAACATGACTACCATCACCTTGACTTTACTGCGAGGACAAGATATAAAATACTGAAAGAGATGTGGTTACTGGCAATTTCGAATATGCAGGCAGGAGGTTTGGAACTTGGAAGTGCATAAAAATTTGAACTCAGCATTTCTTGTGTGTATAGGAACTAAGTAGTTTCGTGTTCAAACTTGTTTTTATGATTATTAAACCTTTTCTTTTCTTCCTCTATTTCTCTCTGATCAAATATATACTCTGCGAGTATTAGTCAACTCCATATAATTCAAACTCCAAACAACAAAAGCAAGGTACACTCAAACTGCATAATTCTAGCGTATGTTGGCATTTTTTAATGAATTAATGATATTCGATCTTAGATACTCTTTCAGACTGTCGAAAATAATTTGAAACTGAATAATCATAATTAATGTTAGGGTGCTTGGATCAACGTTTGACCACGAAACCCCATCAATTGTTCATACAGTGCTAAAAACACACAGAGAAACGCTAGGAGCTACCCTTATCGCTAGATGCACTATTAAAATACTCATACAATGATGATGGCACAAGTACCCAAAGTTCTGGTCTTCGCCGTAAACCAGAAAAAGAAAGAATCATTTCCAGTTATACAATTGAACAATGGGTCTGTATACAAACTTTCACGTTCTACTTTATGTGGCGATTTTTGCCTCATTGTGGCGAAGGTCTTGTTTAGCCTTGGAGACGACATTTCCAGCTACTTTTATTTTTGGAGATTCTTTGGTTGATGCTGGTAACAATAACTACATTGCAACTATCGCGAAAGCAAATTACGCTCCTTATGGGATTGATTTCCCTGGTGGCGCTAAATCTACTGGACGTTTCTCTAACGGAAGAACAGTAATCGACATCATAGGTAATTAGCTATTAGTATTTCAGTGTCTGTTTCGAAGTTATCTGATTCTTTAGTAGAGCTTCGTTCGTGTTTATTTTGCTCGAGTTCACATGAATATGTGGGTTCTGTGAAATTTTGATTCTTGTTTGAACACAATTTGATTTATATTCATGGACTGATCGAGCAGGGGAAGAGTTGGGTTTGAATGCTTATATTCCTCCTTACTTGGCTCGTACAACAGTTGGAGATGTTGTTCTTCGTGGAGTCAATTACGCATCTGGTAGTTCTGGAATTCTTTATGACACAGGCGCTATTGCGGTATACGTATTTAAGCTTCAATTACTGCTCTTTTTGATGTATATATATTGTCTTAATTTTGAGATCCACATCTAATCTAAGGAGCTATAAATATTATATATAGGGTGATCGGATCAACTTGGATGCACAAATTGACAACTTTGCGAAAACAAGAAATTACATTATCTCAACTGTCAACAATGCCAATAGTTTACCGAAGGCTTCATCCAAAAGATTACTTGGGGAAGCTCTTTTCTTTGTTGTAATGGGTTCTAATGATTTCATTATCAACTACTTCAGTCCGATTCCCTCAATACGTACGCAAAAGGTTACCCCGGAAGTGTTCATTGACTCAATGATTTCCAGATTCAGACTTCAATTAACCGTAAGATGAATTATTCCCTCCATTTTCTTTTCGCTGTTCAAAACCGTTATTTCTAAATAGTAACAAGTGATATGGATCGATGTGTCTAGAGGTTGTATGAAATGGATGCAAGAAAGATTGTTGTTGCGAATGTTGGATCGGTTGGTTGCATCCCATTAGAAAGAGCTTCAAATTTAAATTTCCAATATCCAACTGGTGGTTCTTGCAAGGATTCCATGAACAAAGCAACGGTGTTATTCGACGCGAAATTGAAGAGCCTTATCATGGAGTTGAACTCAAACCTTGTTCAGTCCAAATTTGTATATGCAGATGTCTACAACATGTTTTCGCATCTTGTTGATAACTATGAATCCTACGGTGCGTATACTGGAAATCAAATAACGTCATTTTGAGGTTAATTCATAGCCTTCATAGGTAAATACTTTGATACTAATGTGTTAGTAATTTTGAACTAGGCTTTGAGAACTATAAAACATCATGTTGCCAAGTACTTCCGGGACAGCTGCTTCGAGGTCTGTTACCATGCACTCCAGCATCAGTATTGTGTAGGAACCGATCCAAGTATGTATTCTGGGATTGGGCTCATCCCACGGATGCTACCAATGTTGTTATTGCAAAAAGGTTTCTCGATGGCAAGTCTACGGACATGTATCCGATGAACATTCGGCAACTCTATTACGCATGAGCCCTTAGATTCGGTTGACAGTCTTATACAAATGTATTATACTCTCTTCTACTAGTATATTAATTCATCAAGTTGGCATCTTGTTGGCGGAAAAGGAGGATTTGGAATTACGTTGTGCACCAACGACATTAGCTGGACGGAGATTTGAAAAAGCTAGCTAAGATGCTAATGAGTAGAAGAATATTAGACATGTTAAACGGTGGTTAGAGAGGGGACTTTTTAAGGATTTAATTAAACAAGTGTGAGATACTACTAGTAAATAAAAGAATACACACAAGTATTGATGAAGTGATGGCTGTTGTATTCCAAATCTGTAATTGGGGTTTCAGGAAAGGAAATGTGCCATTGTCCATTTTAGCAAGATGGAACGGTGCCTGAAGATTGATTTAGAGATATGCCAATACATTCATTGCTGCAGGGAGATGAACTTCATAGCAGACCTTTTGGCAAAGCGTGGGTATTGCGAGATGGAAAGATGATTTCTCACATTGGGAACCTTGATATTTTGACGTAAGAGGAGATGCTACAGATCCCTTATTATGTTTTTCCTTTATAGTTTTTTTAATCTTTTGTTTTAGTTTTGTGATCCTTTGAGCTATTGATTAATGGTTATCGCCTAACATGCACAGCATTAAAAGATGGCATATTTTTTCTAAGTTGGTTTAATTATCGGACGGTAATATTGTAAGATTTTTTCTCTTGAAGCAACGGTAATGTAAGATGGTAAAACTGTCAATGTTTTTTCTGATAACTGGATCTTAAATCCAACCCAACCTCTCTGTGTCAGCTATCCTAACCCTAATTATAAGGTTTCTGAGTTTATAAACCATGATAATAACACCTGGAATGTTGCTTGGCTAGAGGATTTCTATTCTAGAGAAAATAGTCAAAAAATATGCAGTATGAGAATCCCAATTTCAGAGTGTGACACTTTAGTCTGGCCTTATAATAGGAATGTATTATTAACTGTCAAATGTGTTTACAAACTTCTGGTATGTGAACTTCCTCATAATTCTATCCATAACCCTGATTTGAATACTCATAAGTTCCTTTGGAAGTCTCCACTGTTACCTAGAACCCAAATGTTCCACTGGAAGTGTGTTGAGAATATTCTCCCTACAGGCAGTAAATTAGCTAGATACAACAATAATCATGATGATAGTTGTAAATTGTGCAATTCCGGTACTAGTGAAACCCCATAACATATGTTGCTTCATTGCTCCTTTGCTAACAATGTTTGGTCCAATATTCCTGCTGTCAGTCATCTTGTTTCACAGGATTTGAACACCAATATTAGCATTAAGGACTGGATTTCTAAATGGCTCACTTCTAAGCACCTCCAACACAACTGTGTTATTGTTCTGACTGCTGCCTGGTGCATCTGGAAAGACAGATGCTCCAAGGTTTTTGATAATAAATCTTTAAATCCTCAGACTACAGCAAGAAATGCCATAAGAATTGTTGAGGAAACTGTTAACACTGTAGCTTCTGCTCCTGTCCCCAATATCATTCATGCAGTATCTGCCAATGCATCTAATTTCTTTGATTCTATCTCTCAAGACACTCTCCTTATATATTGTGATGCATCATTTGATAAAGATACTAACAAATCTTGTGTTGGAATTGTGGCAATGAAACCTGTAGGTGATTTCAAAGGATGCAAACTAGTTTTAGGAAGAGAGGCGTGTTCTGAAGGAGCTGAAAGTGTGGAAATTCTAGAGGCTGCAAAATGGATTAAAGGGAAGAATTTTCAGGACTTTTACTTAATCAGTGATGCCAAAAATGTGATGGCTTATCTTAATAACTGCAAAGGCCAAACTAGTTGGACTTGTTTCTCTGTTTAAGATGATTACTTGTTTCTTTTAAAAGACATTAACCCTCTTAGATTTCAACATCTTAAGAGAGAGCTAAATGGTGCTGCAGACCTAGTTGCCAAACATAGTAGAATTGGGAATGTAACAGGAGAATGGGATGAGAATAACTTCCCTATTTTCTCCATAATGCTGTAACTTCTCATTAGTTAATGAATTTTTTTTCCTAGCAAAAAAAAAAACGGTAATGTAAGATGGAAGCACTTAGTTTTTTTGTTCGTATTTTTTTTTTTTTTTTTTTTTTTTTTTGTCTTTTTTTTTCTGAAGCAGTGGATACTTTGTTAGTGTAGCAGGATACTTGTTTTTTTTCCCTCTTGGTAACTTTAGCAGGACAAAACAAATTAAATCAAAGATGAAAATATGCTCCATGTAGCTTTTTTTGGCTCTCGAGATCACCTTTCATGTACAAACTTATCGAAAATGTTTTGGAATATTTAGACTTTTGAGTCCCGACTTGGAACTAGTGGGTGAATCGGGTGAGTTGAGCTCTGCGACTCGGCGATCAACTCGGTAAAAAAAATTCTTTTGGTTTTCGTTTTCGTTTTCAGCGTCTCATTTTCATCAATTCGGGTGTTGCTGACAATTAATTCGGTATTGATTTCTTCAGTGGTTAGTTTTCTAGTAATGATTGGTGTTAATATGTCTGAATTTTGATGTCAAGATGTCCGAAAATCAGATTTTCGATCAGATTCTGAGATGTTGAAAATTTTCAGATCTGAATCAAATTTTGGTCAACATAGTTGTAGTGCATCAATGTATATTCCTGATGAGGTTATTGATGACATTCTAAATGAATGGAAATATAGTTTGATTGGAAGATTGGATTTTGTTAAAATGAAGATGGCCACTGCTAGCTGAATCAAGTTTAAGGAATCAATGGAATCTTACAGGTACTTGCCAATTCATTCCTATTGGTAAGGGTTTCTTTATTATCAAATTAGAGAATAAGGAAGATATGAAATACATCTATGAAGGTTTTTGGGAGGTTGAATCTCAATACTTAAAACTTCGATACTGGGAACGAGATTTCAAACCACAAAAATCTTCAAGTGCTTTGGTGTGAATGTTGTTTCCTGGATTAAGCATTGAGTATTGGAAAAGGATATTCTTATGTCTATGGGTAGAGCACTTGGTAGACCAATTCGAGTGTATTCAAATACCTTGAAGAAGGAGATTGGTTATTATGCTAGTATTTTGGTGGAAAATAATTTGGCAAAAGCTATTCCTAATAAGGTTTGGGTGGAATCGAAATATTGTAAGTTTGAACAAGCTGTTTGATGCTCAAGAGTACCCAAGTTTTGCAGCCATTGCAAAATAGGAGGGCATATGGTTATTGAATGTAGGTTGAAAAGGAAGGAATAGGAACAAGGGACTTAAATTATTCCGAAACAACAATGGAGATATACTCCTAAAAAAGGTACAATGCAAACTCATGGTAAGTTTTATATCTGTTTTACTCCTAGCAGTAGCAAGAATGCAGTACATTCATAGGTTTGTGAAGATGTTTTGAATGAAGATGAAGAAATGGATACTATCATTCTAACCATTCCTGGTAGTTCTTCTTTAAGGAAGGATGATGGTTTTACTGGAATTCTAGGGTCTCCTAAATAATTTCTTTTACTTTCAGTTGAAAAACTTATTGATGTGGGAACAAGTATTCCATCATTACCTGCAATTGTTTGTGTAGATCCTGTTATACCAAAAGGTGCTTCAGATGAGTTGATATTTACAAAAGTTTTATCCAATATTAATTCTGAAGTGGTAAATATGGAGAGTTGGAAAGAAGTGACAGGTAAAGCTTCTAAAGCTACAAAGGTTGGTCTTTCTCCAGTAGATGGTGGCAATATTAATTAATAAAGGTATTACTTCTCATTAATTGAGGTAGTTGAAAAACAGGATCAAGTTTTTTCTAAAGTTGTAGGTAAGCCTGTAAAAGGAAAGAATGCCGAGGGTATACCTATGTAACAACAAGAAAGCAAGCAACAAATTCAGTTAAATCAATTACTGGTGTGGGGAGTTCTACAGCTTCTCATATCACTCAATCTCAATGAAAGTGCTATTTTGGAATGTCAGAGTTATGAAAAGAGTTCAGGCCAAAGACAAACTAAGACATTTACTCCCTTCGTCCCTGTTATATAGGCGGAAAAGTAAAAATCTCGTAGAATAGGGAAGTTTTTGGTTTTCATTTTTTTTTCTCTTACTTTCCTAATTTACCCTCACCTTATCCCAATACAAATATGATATATTAATAGATCTATAAATCTCCACCACATATTAAAGTAAATTGTATGATAACCATGCATCAAAAATAGGGTATAAGAGAAAAACAACTTTGAAAGTAGAACTCCGCCTATCTAATGGGACTACAAAATTTACAAACTCCTCCTATATAATAGGGACGGAGGGAGTAGTTAATAATTTTAGTCCTTCTTTACTTTGGGTAGTTAGAGCCCAAAATAAGGGTGTCTGGTAATGGTATTAAGAATCTTAAACTGCCTGGTATGAATCAGATGATTATTCACAACTCAAGTGATAATGCAAAAGGAAAATTATGGTTGTTCTGGAATTATTCTCTATCAAGACGTATGGTGGTGTCATCTACCAGAAAAGCTATTACAGTCAAAGTTGGAGATGTTTTGGTGACAGGTGTTCATGCTGCATGTATTACTTTTGACATAAGAGACTTGTGGGAGGAGTTGATAGAAATTAGTGAAATGAATCTTCCTTGGTTGGTCATAGGAGATTTTAATGTAGTCTTAAGTAGTGATGAAAAAGTGGGAGGTAGAAGACCTCTGAGAGTATCAATGCAAGATTTTAGGGATTGTGTGGAGTCTTGTAATTTAATACAAGCTACAAGAACTGGGATCAAATATTCTTGGTGTAATAATAGGGTGGGCAAGAAGAGAATTTTTTGTGACCTTGATAAAGCATTCTATAATTTAAAATGGTTGGAGAGGTATGAGGGTTGGAGTTATAAAGTGGGAGTAAGGGGTACTTCAGATCATGGTGCATTGTTTGGTGCAGTTGTGAATACTTCTAAACCAATGAATGCCCCTTTCAGATATCAACCTGTATGGACTTCTCATCCTGATTTTTTGGAGCTGATTAAAGAATCATGGAGTGCATATGGTTCAGGTAATCCAGCTTTCTCTTTCTTGAACAAATTGAAAAGACTCAAGCAAATTATTAAAAAATGGAATTGGGAAGTTTTTGGTGACTTAAGATTAAAAGTGAAGACCACTGAACATGAAGTATTTTCTGCTTCACTAGTGTCAGATAATGATCATGAAAATATTGAATTGCTTAACAATTTGGTCACAGCTAGAGGCACGCATGAAGTTGTTTCATAACAATATAATGAATTAATAAGAGCCAAGTCTATAGTGAAGTGGGTAAAGGAGGGTGGTGATAATACAACTTTCTTTCATGAAAGTATAAAAATAGGGAAATCTCAAAATAATATTACTGAGTTGGAAAGTGATGATGGTAACATGGTGACTGGGCAGAATGAAATTGTAGATATTTTGGTAAATCATTACAAAAAGAAGTTTGGAATCAAGGATGTTCATTTTTCCGATGAGCTACTGGATGTAATTCCTAAAATAACTCAGGAAGATAATACTTTCTTGGATGTTATTCCTTCTTCATTGGGAATTAAAGAAGATGTATATGGAATGGATGCAAACAGTGCTCCAGGCCCTGATGGATTTCCAGGTAGCTTCTATAGCTAGATTTGCATGGGAAGTTGTGGGAGTGGAGTTAGTAGAAGCTATACAATTCTGTTGGAGACATAGATTTGTTCATAAAGGATTAAACTTTAATTTTTTATTTCTCCTACCTAAGATTCAAGGTGCCAAGAGAGCTGATCAATTTAGGCCGAAGGTCTGGCAAATTCTAATTTCAATATATTTACCAGAATTATTACTACTAGATTAAGTACAATGATTGAGAGATTGATATCAATGCAACAAGGAACATTTATCAAAGGGAGGAATATACATGATAAAATTGTACTTGCCTCAGAAATGGGGAATGAGTTAAATATAAAGAGAAAAGGAGGAAATGGGGGACTAAAGATGGATATTACTCAAGCTTATGATTCATTGAGCTGGGAGTTTTTGTTTGAAGTGCTTATAAGATTTAGTTTTTCTGAAGTGGGAATTAGTTGGCTGAGGAAACTCTTTGAATCTGCTATGATATCAGTACTAGGGAATGGTGGTCCATGTGGGTTTTTTTTAGTAGGAAGGGGCCTCAGGAAAGGTGACCCATTGTCACCCATTTTGTTTATTTTAGCTGAATAAGTACTAAGCAGAAATATATCTAAAATGGCGCAAGAGGGTAAGTTACAGGTTATGGTCAACAGAGGTGGCTGTCAGCCTACTCACCTAATGTTTTCTGATGATCTCTTCATTTTATGTAATGGTCACAAAAGAACTTTGGATAACTTTATGAATATGTTAGGAAAATATCAAAGATCATCTGGTCAGGTGGTGAATAGAACAAAAAGCAAGTGTTTTGTTGGTGGTGTATCAGGTACAAGGAAGATTGGGATAGTAAATTACTTACAAATGGATCTGTTAGAATTGCTTGACAAATATTTGGGAGTGATACTAAATCCTGGTAGAGTTAAATCTTATCAGGTTTGTGGGATGATGGAAATGATGCAGAAAATGCTGGTTGGATGGATGGGGAAATTACTTGCATTCTCAGCCAGATTAACTTTAGTGAAATATGTCTTATGTAGCATTCCTATATATAATACGTCAGTGTACAAGTGGCCAAGATCTATTATATAAAAATGTGAGAAGATTATTAGAAACTTCTTGTAGTCTGGAGATCCTGCTGTGAAAAAGTTGGTGAAAGTTAAATGGGATGAAGTAAATTCACCAATTTCAGAAGGTGGGCTGGGTCTAAGGAAGTTGGAGACAATGAACAAAGCATTACTAATGAAATTATTATGGAAAGTTGAAATAGAGGATGTGAAATTGACAAGGTTCATGAGGTCCAAATATAAAATCAACAAGAATGAATGGATTACATCATATAGACAGTCATCAATATAATCAGGTATTAAATGGGTAATTCCTGATATTAAGGAAGGAAGCAGGTGGTTGGTTGGTGATGGAAAGCAAATATCTGTTTGGAATGATAAATGGATAAAAAGTTATGCCTTAATTGAGAGACATGTTGATGATAATTTTGTTTTATAGAATATGGAACTAAAAGTTGAACACTTGATTGCAAATGGTATGTGGCGAATACCTGAATATATGTACACATTTTTTGAGAAGACTAAATTACCAGTACTAGGTGAAGGGAATTACAAGATGATTTGGGAAGCTGATCTTCAAGGTATTTTCTCTATATCTAGTGCTGCTCAACTAGTGATAAAGAAATATATTATGGTCTATTGGGAAAACAAGGTATGAAATCCATGTATCCATCCATATACTTCTACAAACTTGTGGAAAATCTTGAGAATAGCATGTGCTACTGAGGAAGCAGTCAGGAAAAAAGGTTTCAAGACTGTCTCTAAATATTATTTATGTGGTAATAACCAAGATACAATGGAGCATATTCTGTGGCATTGTGAATTTAATGTCAAGGTGTGGCATTGGCTAGGGGGTATCTTTCAGTTTATGAATCTAGTAACATTTGAAGAAGTATTGGGTTGTGCTCATGGGAAGAGTGGAGAAATACAGGCAGTGTGGTATAATTATGCTTTCAATACAATGGTGGAGCTATGGCATACAAGGAATAAAGTAATATATAAAGATGAAAACCCAAACTTTGCTAAGTTTCAACAGAAAATTATTAGTTTTACAAGGGAGTGTGGTGTCAGAATAAGAAGTACGAAATGGGGGAGTATGTATGATCTACAGATTTTGCTGTTTTTTGGTATCACTGGAATTAAACACATACTGCTCAGGTGAAACAATGTTTTTTCAAGCCTCCTACTAGGAATCAAATTCTCATTTGTTGTGATGGTGCATCTAAAGGGAATCCAGGGAGTACTGGTTTTGGGTTTGTAGCAAGGGATGAGATTGGTGATTGTGTGGGTGCAGCATATGGGGGCTTGGGAATAGCAACCAACTATCTGGCTGAGGTGATGGCATTGGTGATATATAGCAGGTGAGTGGGCAGTCAGGAAAAGATTTTTGGAGGTATGCTTTAGTATGGACTCTAAGGCAGTGCTACAGGCTTTTAGTAGTAATAAAATTCCCTAGATTGTAGAGTTTAGATGAAATAACATTAAAAGGAACATTACTAAAATATCATTCAGACACTCTTACAGGGAGATAAATTTTTCAGCGGATAGGATGGCCAAGAATGGAGTTCTTCTAGCAAGAGGGACTGTATTGTTTTATGATGAAAAACATGGATGCTTGGAAGGATTGGAGTGTGAAGATGGAATGTATTTTAGATTTAGTTCTTGAAAATAATCTTTGTGTATTTTGATTCTCTTTGGTTTTTCTTTGGTTTGTAAAAATTTTCAGTTTATGGTTGCTTAGCCTTTTTGTACAACTTTGGGTTCATTTAGTAATAAAATTACATGACTTAGCAAAAAAAATACTTTTGAATCCCAACTTTAATCTCATTGTTAGAGTTTAGATGCTAGGATTTGAGTCGGCCATCTTGGCAGTTAGAAAAACTGGTTAAATAAAAAAATGACCGGTTTAATAGATTTTTTTTGTTTTTGCTTAGAATTAGTTAGATGGTTATAGCATGCATGTTGTTTTCATTTCTATTATGTGCATCATATGATTACTAGTGGTGTACTGTACACTAAATTGTTACATTTTCCGATTTCAGAGTGACGAGCCTGTTCCTTTTGTCTGTAAAATTATTGAGTTTTCTGAAACTATTTTTTATTTTTCTGTGAATTAAAAGGTTAAAACTTTATTAGAAAAAGAAAAAAAAATAAAGAAAAATACAACGAAGAAAGCACTATTCAACTGCAGCAAAATAAACAAGACTACAAGGCACTGTATAAGCCTTAATAAAAACTAGCAAAGGCATGCAAGCCTCCCTCCCAGCTCGAAAGAGATTAAAAAACTAATAAACAAGCAAAGGTTGGAGCCTATTTCTTCCTAGAAAGGGTTCTTTTTCCTATACCAAGCATATCATTGTTTGTAACGTCTGGCCAATTAATCTTAGCAAGTTTGATCCTTATCGAGGTTGAGCTTGGATTGCCTTTATATTATGTCTTTTGTTCCTTAGTGATAGGTCTCCTTTTAGGTATTTCTTATAGAATCCTCATATTCTCAACTTTCTTTTTTTGATCGGTAAATAATTTGGTGCTGAAGAGTTTTGAAATCGGGTCACTTGTACCATCACCCGGTGACTTTACCACTATACTACAGTAGTACTAGCCTCATCTTCTCAACTTTCATACCCTCATTATCAGTTTCATAGTCCGACTCTTCATTAGAATCATCACAAGATTCAGTTGCGACTTTGTCATCGCTGACTTTCTTGTTACCTGATGTTTTAATCCTTTCTTGTATACTCCCTAGCAAAGTATCACCTAATCATATATTCATTAATTTCAGCATCTGTTTTTTTTTTTAACCATTGAAATGAAAGTTTAAGTGTCAAACAAGTTAGTGGCATGGAATTGAGATAAACCTACTACAACGAACTTTAATTCAACTGTTCATGAAGCCATTAATGGCACAAAGAAATATTCAAAGGTAATGAAAATGTAACTGGAATTACATTGTTCCTGCAATTTTTAGTGTTTATAGGTTGAAAGAAGCAGAATGATTTTCTTTTATATAAGTCTTCTTCCACCCTCCTTCGTGGTTTGTAACGCCAAAGCGCTTATTTTCCCTTAGATTTAGGTCTATCATTGATTCATTTCCATGTTTCTTCATTGTGCGTATGCAAACTGGATTTTCCGCCGGATGTTCACTAGCTAGTGATCTAGCTCGAGTTATTTGGTTTTTCTTGTTTCTCCCCCTCCATCTCTTATACGTAAATATTTTCTTCTTTTTCCATATTCACAATCTCTGATGCGCCAAGTTTGGTCCTAATACATTTATAATTCTATTTTCTTTTAGCGCAACCAAATGTACTTTTATTTTATTTTTCTTCCTTTTGTAAAAAAAAATGTCAAACAGATGAGTACACTAGTACGTTAATCCAAGACACTTGATTGTGATCCTATAATATATTGGTTTTATACCTTAACTATTATCAAGTGTATACCTTGTTATCGTATTGTATCGACTTTTTCCATAGACAATCACACTTGGTATCAAACTTATAAGTTGAAACGAAAAGATTGTGGTGTACTTGGTGAAAAACCGGGGGTAAAACAACCACACCCAATAATTCGCTTAGCAATCTGTATGGACAAACTCCAATATACTTTCAAGAGAATCAACTAGACGGTCAAAATCAATCTTAAGAAAAGTATATCAAAGAGTTATATCTCAATTTCTCAATTCAATCCGCAATCAAACAAATATGAATTTGCGAGCCCGATTGAATATTGAGAAATAACTTGAACGGTACCAAAGACCAATGTTCAAGTGTAAATCAATTTATATAAACAACCAAAGGTTGGATTATCTAATTGATTAAACTTACATACAACCTGTGATATTTCAAGTATATAAACAAATATAATGCGGAAAAGAAATAACACAGACACCAAAAAATTTGTTAACAAGGAAACTGTTAGAGCATAGCTCGGTTGAACCCACCAAGCATTGGTATGTCAAGTTTGGTTGTCATATTTTAGTGAATCAAAACTCATTTAAAGAGTCACTTGATTATATACTAGAGTCAACTACGTATAGGTTAGCTTGAAAGTATTAGGATATGAGACTTACAAGTATTACATGAAGACTTGAAGAATGTGAAGAAGTATGGATCTACAACGACAAACATCATCCTTCCTCTTGAGGTTAGTAATATTTGACTTGAACTGTTTCATTCCCTAACGTATCTTTCAAGTCGTGCATATTGAAAACATAACTGTGAAGCTATGTATGATACTCTAGTTAGACATAGTATTAAGGAATACAATACGAGGTTTATTGCTTAACCATTAAATTTTGTATATAAGACATCGACATAATCGTATGAATTCTATTGTGATTATGTATGGGTATGAGTGAAGATTTCATCCTAGTAAACAATGTTTTACATTCGTTTAAAGGAAGTAAGTTCATAAACTCGTTCTGTGAATCGAAAGGGAAATCTCTAGGCTTATTGATATTGTTATTCATTGCAAATCTATTTTGAATTACCAATATGTGTGTTTAGTATAACCTCTCATAAAATTGTTTATGTATCTTGGAAAAACTATTCACAAGGCCTGACTTATGTATTGGTATGACTTTTATTAGTGAAACCGATCTTAAGTAATCACTCAAGATGGTATGATCGATGCCTTGTAAATAGCAACTTTTATCTAGCAATTGGGGAACCGATTCTAGTAAGAGGTGCAACAAATTTACAAGAGGGGAATCGATCCTTGTAAGAGGTGCAACACGTTTTTAGTAGATGGGGGAACCGATCCTATGAACATGTGCAACAAGTTTTTAGTTTTGGGGGAACCGATCCTATGGACATGTGCAACCGAATACAGGTAGTTACCATAAATTGTGGGGAACCGATCCTAGTACCTAGTCAACCGAATTTTGGTAACTAGTGTGACTATGCAAAGTACTCACATGGAGGTAGAACCGAACTTGTTTTGGTAGAACCGTGAAACCCATGATTGGTGATTTGATAGGATAATCAATCACATAGTTCTTGGAATTCAGACGAACCAATTCTAAACTTTTTTTGAAGTGTGGCAAATCGTTTCCAAGATTGTAAGTATGAAAAAGGACGTGCAAAGTAAAGATGTCGACATACTTTGAACATGTGAAGTAACTCTTATCATTAATTGTTCAAAGATATTCCTTAATAGCTAGAGAATCCCAGGATCGAAATAAATTGAGAATCTTTTAATTAAGGTTTCTTAGTTTTTATATGCTATTTAATTTCCAGCAATTAAATGCATATCTTTAGAAAATAATAATTAGTAATGTGCATTTACTGATTATAGATTTTTCTATTAGGATTTCGGTCAATATTTGGACAGTGCATTTCCAGGAGTTATGAAAACCGATTTTTTTTTATTGCATATCTTTGAGAATATTCGGTTTTGGAAATTCCTTGGTGTCCAAACTTCCTTGTCTATAAATACTGAAGTTCGCATTCTAGCAAACTAATCCTCAGAGCCAGCAAAACTACCTCAGTTGTGTTGTTACTGGTGGAGCCGCCTATTCGGAGAGGAAAGTAACCTAATTAGGCGAAATCTCTTACGGCCGCTCAGTTTAAAGACTTCTTTGGGATTGAGAAGCTCTATTAGTACCGTTGGTGGGAAACTAGATAATTGTAGTTTATTTTAGTTTTCGATTGATTTGATTAACTAACGGTGGTTGAACTTTGATTGCACTTAGTTTGTTTATGCTTGAGAATCTTCTCTTTTGATATAAGATTCACACAAACTAGATCGAAGTTTCGACGGGGATCTTTAGACTGTTTGTAGATCTAAAGATGTCTTGTGATAATCCAACGTTAACAGACTCCGTTCTGTGTGTGATTGATCACAAGAGATTCAAGTTGATTGTGTGCAGGTGCTGATTGAAGATGAAAGAAGATTTGAAGACAAGAAGACTTTTTGGGTTCATAATCTTTGGTGTGCACAATACTTGTTTCGGCTGGAAAGGGATCCAACAATAATCGGTTTATCCTTGTAATAGATTAGATTGATTAGTTGAGTAGATATGCATCAATACACTTCTTTGTGATTAATAGTATTGATTGCATAATCTAACAATTACTTCGGTAGTTGTTGAGAGATTGATCTAAGGACCCGACAAAGGAGTTTATTGGTTAAACGGAAGAGCCTTTGTCAAACTCATATCATCTTGTTTGAAAAGAGTTGTTACCGAACAGATTTGTAGTTCTTTTACTGTTTTGAATATGACCCAAAGGAATTGTTCCAAGTGCGTGACTTACTGTAAGTTGGAGGGGCAGGGATACTGAGAGAACTAGGTGAACTATAGGTTTAGTTGCTTGGTCTCAACTATACGAAGTTGGTTTAGATTTTGTATAGCGGCTTAATCCTGAGAGTATTCAATTCTGGACAAGGTCCCGGGGTTTTTCTGCATTTGCAGTTTTCTCCTTAACAAAATCTTGTTGTGTCTTTTACTTTTCTATTTCCGCAATTATAATTGTTTTTATTATAATTAGAAGTAATTTACACAAACGTTAATTCCTATTTACTTGATAGAAATTCTATTGTGTTTGGTTAAGTCCGAGCCTATTATCAAGTAAACATACTTCGTTGTTGTATTGTCTCGATCTCGTATCCATAGACGATCAAACGAAGTTTGAACCGATTAGTTGTATTGTATCGACTCAGTCCATAGACAATCACTTTCGGAAAAGGACTTATAGGTGGAAAAGTTTTAGATTGAGGTATATTTGGGTACGCTTGTCTATTCAGAAATCGCAAATGCAGAAAAACCCCGGGACATAGTCCATATTTGAACACCACACTGTATTAAGCCGCTACAGACACTATCCTACTCCAAGTTAACTTCGGACTGTAATGTAGTTAAGCCCTAATCAATCTCACACTGATCAAGGTACAGTTACGCTCCTTACGCCTTTGAATCCCAGCAGGACTCTGCGCACTTGATTCCCTTAGATGATCTCACCCACAACTAAAAGTTGCTACGACCCAAAGTCGAAGACTTTAATAAACAAAGCTGTCTCACACGGAAAAGCCTATTGAATAGATAAATATGTCTCCCGTAGAAATACCTATGAGTTTTGTTCCATCTTTTGATAAATCAAGGTGAACAGGAACCAATTGATACATCATACTTATATTCCCGAAGAACATCCTAGTAATATCAATCACCTCACAATAATCTTAATCGTATGGTAGCGAAACAAGATATTGTTGAATCACAAACGATGAGACGAAGATGTTTGTGACTACTTTTTATCTTGCCTGTCGGAGATTAAATTGTGAGGGTAAATTACCCGATGGCCATGTGTCAACATCTCAAGAGATGGTTTCATGATAAGGTGATGAGATAAAAGCATTGAATCATACTCTAAAATTTCGTCTGAATCGAGACGCCTGCTAAGACGTTATATGAATGATGCGTGTGAGGAGTGGTCTAATCGACTCAGATGGTCAAGTCTAAAAAGAAGGAATGCATTTAATGAAGGATCAGAAGAGACGTGGACAAATCTACATCGTATCAGAAGGCTCGGGCGATCTATACTATGACTCGAAGATGGTGCAATACGAGATCCCCCTACGAGGAGCAGCACAACGACGTATGAAGCTAGATGACTCGGAAGGAGAACCGGGCAGGGCATCACGAGGAATAGTATAGAGCCCGTCTGAAGTAATGAGAAGATGTACGATAGCTCCATCAACTTGGCGAGAACAGGCCTTCACGAATCCAATTCGCCTATACAAACTAGTCCATGTAGAAGGAAATGAACATGTAATGTTAGATGGTCTTTCTACAGAGAATTCCAGAGAGATATTTAGAAAAAGAGAGAGTGAGAAATCTAAGTGATATTTGTAACTCTTTCAAGGGTAAGACCTTAATCAATAAATAAAACATCTTATTTCCCGTGGACGTAGGTCTTCATGGCCGAACCAAGTTATATGCTTGTGTTAATCTTTACTTTTCATGTTCTTTACATCTTTTTTATTTTTGAATCTTGAATTTTAGTAGTTTTATAGCCTTTAGATCTACTTGGATGTAGTCATCAGAAAAGAAGCAGCTACATTTTTGCACTAGAAACAGGGAGGTATGAAGATCTAATCTACCTCCCTAGTAACATCTCTATAGTTTTTTCATAATCTCTCTAATAGAAGTGGTTTTCATACCACTGAGTAGTATTCTTTTAGATTCACGAGTAGATCTCGGACACAACACGATCCACACGATCAGTGAAGTCCTGAAGAGCCTCAGAATTATCATATCTACATTTTTCTTTGATTTTCTTTAAGATTTCAGTTCTTTTAAGATTTCATGTACCTTCCTCAAGATGCTCAGGAGAGTAGAAGATCATAGTGAAAATGAAGCTTTAAAAACTTCAAACAACACTCAAACGATCTCCTCTATGAAAGGGTTGGGAAGAAGTTTAAGTCAGTAAACTTCATAAAGGAAAATATCATCCTATGAAAGTTGAAAAGACGAGTTATTTATGATGTTTTTCATCTTTTAAGAAACTCAAGATAACCCATAATCTTCTTCTTAGAAAACTAACTCTAAGTCAAGGGGAAAGGTTAATGAGTACATAATCATTCATCAAACTCAAAGTTTGTTCAAAATCAAAAGTTTAAAGATGTTGAGAAATGTTTCCTAAAATGGGAAAACGTGCTCAATCGTCATAACTTGGTTTTTTCCCAGTAAAGGTATGACGTGTAGAAGGAGGTAGTTTTCTCGAAAAAAGAGGCAAACAAAACACCTTTTTCCATCACTAAAACTTTAAGCGAGTAGGGAATTTTTTACATCTTCACATGTCTCAAAAACTTACTGAAAAGTCTTCCTGTACTAAACTGTACAGCCTGAGCTATGACTTAGTTATTGCACATGACCTGCAAATTTAGGGTCCCACTTTTCTGAAAGAAAAGACAAATTGAGCATTATTGTATATATCGCAGGTAAGGCGATGGTGACAAGACGATCCGCTCACACGAGCCAAGGTAAAACCGGTGGAGCCCAATCCGAAGGACTGGATGGAATGGAGTCAGGCGAAACTATGCACCACGGTGTACTCCCAGGAGAGAGGGACAGCCCGATAACCAATATCGGGAAGGGTTAACAGATAACTCTAGCTATGACGAAGAGGGAAACCTCTTCGAAGGACAGGATGATATCCATCTAACTCAACCAGGAGGGTTGAATCGATTTCCAAGGCAAACGATAAACAACGAGGCAAAGAAGGATGGCGTTTCTGACCTCAGAGACACCACTACAACTCTTGCAGCTATTCTGGAAGCACAAAAGGCGCAGGAGGAAAGAATGAAAAATATAGAACGGTGTAACAAGAGGCTAAAACGGAAAAACCGTAAGCTAAGACGCAAAACAAATAAAAAAGTACCTCTCCTTATCATAGAGGAGGCCCCCGAGGAGGAGAATCCTTTTTACAACTTGCAAGATAACGAGCGAGTCCATATCCCTAACACCTTGAACGAGGAGACAGAGGATCGCTTTCCTAAGGGAAACCGAGGAGTTCCAAACGAGGAGGAGAGTCCGTCCGAGGGATCGTCCGATGTCGATCCCAAGCATAGACGAGAAAAGAAGAAGGAAGACGAAGTTAAAACCAACTGCGTGGCCAAGAACCACGCAGTCATAAACCCCAAACGAGGGGAGACTTCAAAGTCAACTCGCTTCAAGATAGTGATGTATGCCGACCAAACGGATGAGGACTCAGGACGATCAAGATATCTCCGCCCAGAAGCTTCCTTCTCGCCCGAAAGAGCGCAAGGACGAAGGAAAAAGGCCGAAACAAGGCACAATGACGATCAATTACAAGCCCAATTATGTCAACTCTAAGCGATGTGCAGAGAGGCTACAGGAAGACAAGAAGGCAAAAAATTGGCGGAAGTAATGCAAGAGGCTGGACAATCTCCCTTATCGGGGAGTCTATTAGCCCAACCATTTCCATGGAAATGCTTGCTCCCAACGTTTGCAACTCTCTTCAGTGGGACCGGCGATGCGATCGAACATCTCAGATCCTACCGCATGACACTGACACAGTGGAATCATTATGACGTAGCTTCCTAATGTAACACAGGGCAAGCACAAGTCGATCCTCAGGGACAAGGTGGGTGTAAGTTGAAGCTACGGTCTTACTACTACTGATTTCTAACAAGAAGTAACCAAAAGAGTTTGTTTTGTCGATACGACTGGGAGGTTGGTAGTGACTGAAATAACAAAAACGAAAGCAAAGAGTAATCTAACAAGCAGATAAATAGGGTGCTAGGGAAGTCGAATCCACCTCTTAAACTACACTAAGTCAATCTAGATAGCAGTGAAGATTCTAGTCTGTTGCACATCAAAGGGTGGTTTCAGGAGGATGGTTTAGTGTCACTAAGATAATTATCTAATCCTAGTATTAGTTGCCCTCTCACTAAACAACTAACCGTAGATCAATCACTTAGATGAGTAAACAATCATGATATGGATATTCTAATCGCAACTAAGGTATCCCTCCAAAGTACTAACTGTCTGATTAAAGCACAACTAGTCAAAGGATCGAATAATAATCAGTTAAACATGAGTTGCAGCACAATTAACATAGTGATGTTCTAACTACAATGGATACATGGCATACACTGTGAAAGCAAAATGCTGAAGTGCTCAGATTATATTTATCCAAAACATTATAGCACAACAAGAACAATATCAACACTTGAATTAAACTTAGAAATAAATTAATGGTTTCATCTAAACTCTAACTATGAAATTAGAACATCATGGAGATAATAAAATCAAACATGAACTACTGCTTGGTGAACCGGCTAATCCGGGCATGCCTTTCTCTCTACAATCTCCTCCCTATTTATACACAAATTTCTCCTCAATCACTAGAATTTGATAATTAGAGAATACCCACTCACCCAAAACATGTTTCTGACGAACCCCTTCTGCAATTCAACTTCACAGCTCCTTGATTTGATGTTCTACAGCGATGAAGAAACCCTAATCTTAGTTTCCAGGGTTACTGTTCGTGACAAGAGAAAAGATAAGACAGAGAGAGATAGAGACTAAGAGTCTAATTACATAGGGTGGCTGATAGAGTGGCTGAGCTTAGAGGTTGTCGGGGATGGAAATGACTGATGGAGGGATGGAGGTGAACTGATGGTTTTGCAGAGGCTGGATAAGATGAGAACGACATATAAGGGGGTGTTTGGTTTTTTTCGGTTAAGGGAGAAAATATGAGGCTAGGGTGTTGAGCATGAGTAGCAAACGTTGATGCACCGCACTAAATCAAATCTGACGGCTTAGGTTGGAAACGGGCTTGAGTCTTGGTTTTTATTTCTTCTAAGCCCATGTCTTCTTTAAAGCTAATATCTCAAGCCCACTTCTAGTTTTGATTCGTGCAAACGATATTCTTCACTCGCGGATGAGGTGCAAAAGACATTCTTCACTGCTTTCTAGCGTGAGCCTTCATTGTCTCTCTTCTGTTGTCATCAATTCTCTGCTTCTTTTGGCTTCTCTATTCATCCAAGCTTTATTTAGTACCTAAAAACACAAAGTTAATTAGTGAAAGTATTTATTCTTGAAAACAATGAAAATACAGAATCTGGGATAATATATGGTTTTAAAGCACAAAAGATGAGTTAATTGCCAATAAAAAGGTGTAGAAATATGCAATATTTGGCACTCATCACTACAAAAAGCTAAACGCTCCTATATCCGAGATCTTCAAGAAGATCGACGGAAAATGTAAGATTAGTTACCCATGGAATAGAGGACAGCATCCCGAGCGCACTAAAAATAGAACAGATTTCTATGAGTTCCACCAGTTCTATAGCCACACGACGGACTCGTGCAGAGATCTAAAGAAAATGGTCCAAGACATGATTGATGACGGTAAAATCCAGGAGTACATCGCGCAACCATCGATCCAACCAGTAGCAGGACCACCCGTACATCACGTGGAAATTCCTCGCGAAGCACAATATTTGGGATGCAACACGATATCGCACTCGGTTATCGTTGCCCCCACACTTTAAGGAAATATCACAGGACGAATTCATAAGAGAAACTTCGAAGGTGACCAAGTTTTCAGTGTGGCAAAGGAACCTCCTTTGGAGGATTGGATGAAACAGCCTATTAGCTTTTCAGCCTCTGAAGCACCTGATGGAGGACGAAACCACAATGAACCACTAGTGGTCACGATGGTTATCACACTCCCCGAGCCCGAGGGCGAGGAAAAAAAGCCAAAGGCATTACCATGGGCAATGCCTAAGATATTGATCGACGGAGGGAGTTCGGTCGAAATCCTGTTTTATGAAACATTCAAACAAATGGGTCTAAGAGACGAATGCCTAATACCATCTACATATAACATATTTAGCTTCAATGGCTTATCAACCCGCCCAAGAGGAGAGATAAATCTAGAGATCTGTATACGAAAAATCCTCACTTTAATCACATTCTGTGTAGTGGACGTACTTTCACCATACACAACAATTGTCGGGCGATCTTGGGTCCATGGGATCAAAGGAGTCGCGTCAACTTATCACCAGAGACTAAGGTTTCCAACTCTCGATGGAATCTCAGACATCATCGGAGATTCAGGCGAAGCAAAGTATTGCTATAACATGGATGTACAAAATGGCGAGAATAGAGTAAACTCCCCAAAGGCGAAGAAGAGAAGGGCCAAGAATGCTAAGAACCAGGCCGGAATTGATACCTATATAGCAGTAATAAACGAAGCGAGGCGCTCGGACAATGTGCCAGCCTCGTACCATGTGTCAACCTCGGACTCATCCGAGGATCCCTTGTAACAATTACAGAACCTCTCCGACATTGGAGATCTTAGGTCAAACTTCTCGGCCTCGGAACCTATAAAGGAAGTAAATATCAGAACACTTGAAAACCCGTGTATGGTTAAGATTGGAACTCCCCTCGACAAAGAGGAAGAAGAAAAGCTCGTACAAGTATTAAAAGAATATTCTGATGTCTTTGCATGGCGCATGGAAGACATGCCTGGAATAGACCCAGAAGTATGTTGCCATCACTTGAAGATTAACCCGAAGCATAAGCCCATGAGGAAAAAGATGCGAAGGGTGGCACCAGAATATCACGAAGCAATTCAAAACGAATTGAGAAAGATAGAGGCATCAGGAGTCATCTGAGAAGTACAATATCCAATATGGATATCTAACATGGTGATAGTACCAAAGAAAAATGGAGGAGTGTGAATCTGCATTGATTTTTAGCGATCTCAATAAAGCCTGCCCAAAGGACAGCTTTCCACTCCCTAATATTGATCAGCTCGTAGAAGCAACGTCTGGGTACGGATTGTTATCCCTTATGGACGGATACTCGGGATACAACCAAATCCCCATCGCCGAGGAAAATCAAGAGCATACTGCCTTCTTCACTCCTCGAGGTCTATACTGTTATACTAAGATGCCGTTAAGACTAAAAAATGCCGGCACGACTTACCAAAGAATGGTGGAAAAAATGTTTGACAGTTGGATACACAAACCTTAGAGGTATATGTGGATGACATGCTTGTCAAGAGCAAGCTCCCACAAGACCATGCAAACGATCTCAAAGAAATTTTTGAACAAATAAGGAAGTTTAATATGAAAATAAATCCGGCAAAAAGCGCTTTTGGGATAACCTCAGGAAAATTCTTGGGATACTTGGTCACCAAACGAGGGATCGAGGTCGATCCGTCCAAGGTACAAGCCATACTAAAAATGCCCTCGCCTGCAACAGTCAAAGACGTGCAGAGACTAAACGGTCGGCTAGCAGCCCTGGGAAGGTTTATAGCTAGATCGTCCGACAAATGTAAGGACTTCTTCAATACTTTGAAAAGGGGCAAAAAGTTCTCATGGAGAGATGAATGTGAAGAAGCTTTCCAAAAGATTAAAGAACATCTGTCCACTTAGTCGATCCTACAGAAGACCGATCCCAGCGAAGATCTGTACATCTACTTATCGGCGACTAACACTTCGATCAGTGCGGTGCTAACTCGCATAGACAAAGAAGTGGAGAAGCCTATCTACTTAATAAGTAAGACTCTGACATCTTCGGAGAAGAACAATTCCAAAATCGAGAAAGTTGTACTATCATTGGTCTACGCGACGCAAAAGTTGCGAACGTATTTCTATGCACACACGGTGACTGTCATATCAAAAGCCCCAATAGAGTCTGTGCTAGATCATGCAGATAGAGCGGGAAGAATATCCAAATGGGGAGCTCAAATAAAATAGTTTGGGGTAAAATATCAATCCCAAACTGCCATAAAAACCTAAGTCGTTGCGGATTTCTTGGCCGATTTTCCTCTAGACGATACAGACGACATCGAAGAGATCCCAGGAATGGAGGACGTGTTAGAAGATACACCCGAGCTGCTTCGCTCAGAAAACTCAAGACGATAGGAAGTCTTTGTAGACGGGTCGTGTAATTCGGAAGGATCTGGCATCGGAATGGTCTTTACGACCCCGACTGGTCGCGGGATCGTTTATAGCCTAAGGCTATAATTCCCCGCTACTAATAACATAACTGAGTACGAGGCAGTTAAACATGCCCTCCGAGTAGTAATCGCACTTCGCATCGATGAAGTGAGACTCATGAGTGACTCACAGCTTATCGTCTGACAGATAGATGGGATATATCAAGCCTCTGATGCATGTTTGCAACGATACCTCCAACTCGACAAACACTATATCGGGAAGATACCTAACATCACTTTCCGACACTTAAGCAGGAACAATAACAGGCACGCAGATGCCTTAGCCTTTCTCGCCTCCATGATGACAGACCCCGAGGCTACGAACGTAAGAATCGAGAGGGTGATGCTTCCCTCCATACCTATATAAGGAGATATGGAAATTCTTAATGTGGGCACAACAAGCCAAGAAGAGGCCTTTCCCGAGGATGATTGGAGAACCCCGATCATGAGGTACCTATCCAATGGTGATCTCCCAAGCGACCAAAAGCTCGCGCACAAAGTGATATTACAATCAGGAAATTACCAACTCAGAGACGGCATACTGTATAGGCATTCATATCTGGGACCTTTATTTAGATGCCTTTCCTTTGCTAAAGGCCAAGAGATATTAAAAGAAATACAATATGGTTACGCAGGAAACCATAGCGGGGTAAGATCCCTAGCTCACAAAGCCAGACTACAAGGATATTTCTGTCCTCGCATGAACGAAGACTCGAAGCAAATGGAGAAACTATGCTTAGAATGTCAAAAATTTGGTAAGCGAAGACATGCCCCTTCGATGGATTTAAAATCTGTACGAAGCCCTTGGCCATTTGCCAAGTGGGGAGTCGACATCGTTGGACCCCTATGAGATGGTATAAGGGAACGAAAATACTTAATCGTGGCCACAGATTACTTTACCAAATGGGTAGAAGCCTCAGCCCTCAGGCACATCATAGATCACAATGTCTTTAAATTCCTCTTTGAGCACATCATATGCCACTTCGGTATCCCAACCGCCATCGTATCGTATAATGGGGCCCAACTCCGAGAAAAAACATCGATCTGCTTTTTAACTGTTTCAAGATCAGAAAGAATAAATCCACACCCATCTACCCCGAGAGCAATGGCCAGGCAGAGGCCACTAACAAAACCATCGCCGACATGCTCAAAAAGAAGCTAGATGGACATCGGGCTAGCTGGTGTGAGAAATTACACAATGTTATGTGGGCCTATCGGACCACTAAAAGAGAAGCAATAGGGATGACCCCCTTCGCTCTCACATACGGCACAGAAACGATCATACCAACTGAAGCGATGATCCCAACTACTAAGATTGGGGCTTGGGAAAAGAACCTAACCTCGGACATGATACTCGCTAAGCTAGACGATCTCGAGGAAAACCGAGAAATAGCTCTTCAAAGAATAGAAAATTACCATCGGAGGTTAGCCCGAGAATACAACAAACGTGTTCATCAGAGCCAATTTAACCCAGGCGACAAAGTATAGCGCGAGATACCGCCATATCAGCGCGAGTCAGGAAATTTTCTCCGATCTGGGAAGGACCACTTACAGTCATTGCTAAGGTAGGCGATAGAGCATACTGATTGCTCAAGCCAAATGGGGAAGAACTAGAATGCCCCTGGAATATCAAATACCTCAAGCAATACAATGCTTAAACAATCTTATCGCTTAGAAGGACAAGTTATGAAGATACGGTTTGAATCCCTACTTGTAAAAGGTCATGAAACCTCATCTGAATGTAACAAGGGTTTATAAACCCTCTTTTGAGAATAATAAAATTTCTCCTTTTAATATCTCATTGTTTATTTACTACGGTTATTTCTTTCTTTTTATTGCCTATATGTTTTGCTTATGATTTTTTGTGTTTTCTTTTTCTTTTTCTTTCATTTTCTTATCATTTCTTGCACTTGCATGTAGAATAATCATACCATATTTGCATTATAACCAAAGCTCATCAAGATTCTGGCACGGTGCTAGCCACACCTTCAATTCCACAACGAATGATGCGGGTAAAATACCTAAGCTTCCCAAAATGGACACAGACCTAAGGCAATGCCATCTAGCCGAATGAAGCAAGATGAAGCGGGGGACACCCTAAGCTACCTAAGACGGAAATAGACCTAAGGTAATGTCGTCATGATCATGAAATCGGATGATGTCCTGCCATAACAGGAGATATCCAGAATCAAGGTACTCGTCTTTGGCTAAGGCGAGAATCACTTGACCGAGATATTGCCCTCCAAACAATGGTTAAAAAGCAAGTGACTCAAATACCTGATCACTCGACCAAGGGGCAAGTGTAACCTAAACTGGACACTATTAAAAAGCAAAGCCCATAGTGGCATACAACTAATGCGAGAAGGGAAACGTGCTATACTCAAAGTCCAACACCGTAAGAGATGCCCTATCCAATTAAGGAACTGATCACTCCTTGGCTTTGTCACCCATGGTTGTACCAACAGTATGCACAAAAACTCCCTCAGAGCTATCAAAATAAACGCATCACGTGATATAATTTAACAAGAGAAATTATCATCCATATAAAAAATTACTTCAAAAGAAAGTATTCATTGCCTCCCACATATGAGGACTTACCAAAAAATGATTAGCAAAATAATGCCTCCAACAGAGAAGAGGACTTGGTTAGCATACTGACTAATCAAACCAATTAAACATTGCCTCGCAAGGAACACGAGGACTTACTACTAACAACTTTACAGACACCTCAGATACAACACGAGGGCATAGTAACCCAAAGGACCAAAAATTTCTTAATACCAAAACAAAACGGAGGAGCATCCTGCTCGATATCCATCCGAGCCTCGCCTTCGACAGCATCAGGAGCAACTTGCTCGGGCTCGGGCTCAACAGGTTCAGGCGGAACCACGATATTAGCTGCAACAATTGCAGCAACCCTTTAATCCCCAACAGCGGGATATGATGGACAAACCAGCTATATCACTCGAATGAGGCATCTACGATACCAAACTCGGATCAGCACCTTTATCACGAACAGGAGCAGCCCCGTGCAACACCTCATCATCCACAAAGAAGGAGTTGCCCGCCATCTCAAAAATCGCCAAACAGTGCGAAAATAACACATCCAAAAACATTCAATGGCTCAGAACCATCAGCAGCCTTCCCTCGCTGAAAAACATACATGCCATCAGACGCTAAGATATAAAACAGGGGAAAGGTATATATACCTTAAAATATTAAGACAGTATTTTATACCTCAGCATCCTCTACAGCTCGGGCGATCTGCATTCACTATTTATATAAAAGAATGATAATTTACACAGACCACAGCGTGAAACTCAACCAAAATTCATGGATCTTCGAAGAACATGGCTCATCTCGCATCAGCTAAAACCAAAAGAACTTATGTCACTTGTTGAATAGCAATCCGCACAAAAGCAGAAAGTGTTTCTAAGCTAAACAGCATGAAGAAACACACGGTATAAAGTGTTTCTAAGCTAAACAGCATGAAGAAACACACGGTATAAAGTGTTTCCAAGCTAAACCGTGTAAAGAGATACAACGGCGGATGGAATTCTTCCAACAAAAAGACTGATCTCTTAGCGGAAAAATCAATTTCCCGAAACCATCAATAAGCCAAAAACGATATGCGAAGAGATAAGTCTTTTCGAAGAGACATCGGTGATGATCTAGAGATTAGATCAAAAAGAACCGACGAAACAAACAAATGAGAGGGAATACTATCATGTTCAGGAAAATTCGAATAAAAGACCTCGCTGCCATGGAGGACGGGGAGGAAAACTTTCACCAGACATAAAAAAAGCTTTTAGGAAAGAGATAGAGAAAGCTAAAAACTCTGAACTTTACAGAAGGGAAGAAGAGAATAAAATCTTATTCTCCACCCTAAGAAGACTTTTATAGAATAAAAGTCCTCGGAAAACTAATCAACGTTTCCAAATCAAAAAAGTCAAGGCACAATAAATAAAATGACGGAAATCCCGAGAAATGACCATAAAAGGAGAGACAGAAATTCCATATCTCAAGAAAGATTCTTGGGACAACAAACCGACGCCTCGGGTCAAATAGGAAAAAACACACTAAAAGTGCAGACGTGGCGAGAATCTCGAACGTGGCGATAAAGACGGGACGGTTACGAAGTTTTCTCCCCATCATGCCCTTGGCAAGATGCAAAGAAAAGGAGCAAAATGTGAGGGTAAATTACCCGATGACCACGTGTAAACATCTCAAGGGATGGTTTCATGATGAGGTGATGAGATAAAAGCATCGAATCATACTCTAAAAGGTGATTTCATCTGAATCGAGATGCCTGCTACGACGTTACATGATTGACGCGTGTGAGGAGTGGTTTAATCAACTCAGATGGTCAAGTCTAAAAATAAGGAATGCATTTAATGAAGGATCAGAAGAGACGTGGACGAATCTACATCGTATCAGAAGGCTCGGGCAATCTATACTATGACTCGAAGATGGTGCAATACGAGATCACCCTACGAGGAGCAGCACGACGACGTATGAAGCGAGATGACTCAGAAGGAGAACCGAGCAGGGAATCACGAGAAAAAGTATATAGCTCGTCCGAAGTAATGATAAGATGTACGATAGCTCTACCAACTCGGCGAGATTAGGCCTTCATAAGTCCAATTTTCCTATAAATACCAGTCCATGTGGAAGGAAATGGACATGTAATGTTAGATGGTCTTTCTACAGAGAATTCCAGAAAGAGACTTAGAGAAAGAGAGAGTGAGAGTGAGAAATCTAAGTGATATTTGTAACTCTTTCAAGGGTAAGACCTTAATCAATAAAGAAAACATCTTCTTTCCCATGGACGTAGGTCTTCATGTCCGAACCACGTTATATGCTTATGTTTATCTTTACTTTTCATGTTCTTTACATCTTTTTTATCTTTGAATCTTGAATGTTAGTAGTTTTATAGCCTTTAGATCTACTTGGGTGTAGTCATAAGAAAAGATGCAACTACATAAATCTCGAGCAAATCTTAGAGAAGATAGTACTCAATCACGATAGAATAAAGCAAGATCAGAACACGCAACTACACAGAAATAGTTGGGTCTGGCTTCACAATCCCAGTGAAGTCTTTAAATCGTTAACCTATCGGGTTTTGGAAAAAACCTAAGGTTAAAGGAGAATAGACTCTAGTCGCAACTAGTATCACACAGGAGGTGTGGGGATTAGGTTTCCCAGTTACTAGAGTTCTCCTTTATATAGTTTTAAAATCAAGGTTTGCAATCTAAGTTACCTTGGTAACAAAGCATTCATTCACCATTAGATGAAAACCTGATTAGATTCAAGATAATATCTTTCAACCGTTAGATCCAACTTAGCTTGTTATACACAAATGAAATGTGCTTTCATTTAGATAGGGGTAACCGTACCTAAACATGTGTACACGGTTGGTTCAACAATAGTTAACCGAAGTTAGCCATATGAATACTTTATTATCAACCTTGTTCATCTCAATCACAACTAGTTCAAATGACTCAAATGAAATTAGTTATGGAGTTTTTCAATTGTTTATATTCTCGTAGAAGTATACAAGACACAATTGAAGCAAAATCGATTTTGATTCACTTGAATCAATTCATGAATATTATAGCCACGGTTTTCAAAAGATTTCATTCCTTAGTATATAAATGTATCAGTTCATGAATAAACCGATTTTAGAACTTCACCTACTCAGGTACGCATACTGGTACGCATACCTAAGTAGCCGACTGAGTTTGGGTTCGCCAGTATGCATACCGGTACGCATACCACCAACCTCAGTTAAAAATCGGTAACTTGAAAGTTACGACAGTACGCATACCGGTATGCATTCTTAAGTTCCCGGACTTTCACAAAACTAATCAGTACGCATACGGGTATGCATACCATAGTTCCCGGACTTTCACCAAACCAAGCAGTACACATACGGGTATGCATACCATGGTTTTCGGATATGGATAACATATATGCAAGTACGCACACTATGTTATATCCAATCATGGTTAATCGTTCTAAACTTCATTTTCAATCATTGAAACATTCTCGGAAGACGGGAATAGCTGTCTCACACAAGCTATTAGCTTCAAAGCAATTTTCAAGTGATCGAATGATCAATACGAAACATTCTGAGTCTACATCAAATGACTGTCTCACACAAATCATGTAAGATGTTACAAGGTGATTTCCACATGATCACATTTTAACTTGCGTCAAGAACATAAGATGAACTTGGTTAAAGCAAAAGCTTACCAACACATATTTCGAGAAATATGTAAGCGAGTTAAACTCAACTCGAAATATCAAAAGTGTATAAACTGAAAAATATATCGCTATACGACTTTTGTCTCAAGAAGGAAATAGAGTAGAAATAGACTTTCTGAGTGATAGATGAGTTCAAGTCTTCACATAGATTTTGTTGATGAAGTTCCATAAGCTCGCCTTAGTAGTTCTTCGTCTTCAATTGAAGAACGATGTGAAGTCTAAAGCTCAACTACACAATCTATCCTAATCCGAGACTTAACCATGGATAGACTAGAAATCAAGACTTACAGTTTTGGCAACTAAACTTGACAAACAAGCTTGAGATAGCAACACTTGCGAGTTCGACCGAGCAATGCTCTAACAATCCCCCCCTTTGTCAATTTTAGTGACAAAACTATCAATACATATGGATTACAAAATAAATAAACTTTGTAGCTTCCCATCCAAATGTTTGATCTCCTTGGTTCTTCAACATTACTCAAAATCTTCGTCACTTCCAAGTACTCCATGATTCTAAAGGTGTTCAACTCAGCATCATAGTTGTTGAAGATCCGTAGTTATAACAATATATAAAAACAAGATGTTTTCGTATTGTTATACAGTGTCATAGTATTATTACACAACATCAAAGTTCAATTGTATCACAACTTTGACAATAACACTATGGTGATATGTATCACTCCCCCTTAGTCAATACTTCATCTCATATGAAAACCACTCCCCCTTACATAATGATCCGTAAACCATATGTATTTGTAGTGTGAACTACACATTAATTCTCCCCCTTTTTGTCAATAAAAATTGGCAAAGGTACGAAAACTAGTTGGATCCTAATGAAATTTTCATAGAGATACTTCATGACCAAAAGAGAACATATCAACTTTGTTGAGATGCAATCATATATCCGAAACTAAATGTTTTCATCAAGGAGTTTATAAAGATACAAGATAACCCTTATTATATTCCGCAGCCACACTCCCCACAAAGATTTGGCAATTAAGCACAAGTTCAATTAAGAACTCTCCCCCATAAAATGTTATTTCCGAAAGAACAACAAGAGCGACCTTACTTTTAAAGAAAAGAAGGATTTCTTTGGACATTAACAAATTACATGAAACATGAATGTGTATCGAAAATTCTCAATCAAATTAACCACAAGAGAACCCATGATTAATTTAATCGGAAATGCTTAACATAAGAAAACTTACGGAGCCACACAGTATATCACAAAAAGTGGATCAGGGAAGGACCAATACTGTGGAATATACAAAGATTCATTCTATTTTTCATCAATATTTGCATAAAGACATATAATAGATTTAATCTTTGCAACCAAAAGTTCATCCTATCTTCATCAATATTTGCATAATGACATAATAGGCTTAACTTTTGTTGTCAAAAGTCCATTCTATCTTTTATCAATAAAGACATATGATAGACTTAACTTTTGAGCAAAATATGGGACAATCACAGTTCACGGACGCAAACACACATATCCTATAACAAGTTGCAATATACAAAACCATAAAGATTAATATTGCAAAATCATCTTCCAAATAAAATTTAGAATTTAAATAAATAAATAAATCTAAAAACATTGCAAGATGAAAATCATTGGTAATTGCTATGTGTACTCACAATAATTGATATTCCAAACCCTAGTTATCCTTCTTAAAAACATAAGAATAAAATTCTCATAAGAAGTTTCTTAGACATTAAGACTTTTGAAAAATTCTTTATCGTCCCCGAACTCCTTGTCGTCAACAGCCATTGGAACATAAGGTTCATGAATAAAGGAGTCAATTCCAACAAACCTTCTTGAATGATGCCGAACCCGGGCCTTCTGAATTTTAAGAGTCCTAAAAACAATAGCCTTTATTTGAGGTATCTCCTTTCTTGTTTCCTTCAACTCTTCAAGAACACCAGAAAGCTTCTGAAGATTTGAAGGTACATCCCTTGGATTTCTCACATTCCTCCTTTTTATTTTCAAAAAAGAGGGTACCGAAGATAAATCTTTTCCCTTCATGATTGATGGCTTAACAATCATATTAACCTCTTTTTCCATCAGAAGTCATGATGCTTAGAGTCTTCATACAAGTATGGGATTGTGAGAGGAATTCACAAATCAAGCTCAACAAGCACCCTTGTGATAAAAAGATATTTTTAGAGAACGAAAAAGGAATGCAGGGTTAAGGAACCTTTATACAGCTAAAAGGATTCACGTACGCACAACTCACAACCCTAAAAAAGACAGAATTTTCGAATTTAACCCTCTTTTATTGATCAAACAGGGAAGCTCCTTTCAATATCAATTAGATATAAAAAGATGGAAAAATTCCAAGCAGTCGAAAAAGAACGAAACCAAAAAAAAAAATCCTTTTCTAAAGCCTGAAGTGTGCAACTTTCTTGTCTCTTTTGAATCAGGCACTTGAGACAAGATACACTATCAACACAATTAAGTTATGATTGGATGAACAATAATTTGTCCACCATAACCTTCTTGAATGGAACTCTTAGAACCATGTTTCACATACTGTTTAGACCGTATTTTTTTCTCTAGTGGTCTAATCTTTTCTTTAGAAATTAACTTCTTTGGAGAAGAGATGAGATTACATACCTCAGATGACTTTTGAACAAGTTTGATCTTGTTTGCTAATCGATTTGCTCTCCGTTGAAGTTTATTGACATATCTTATTTTATGTTCGTACTTATAGCACTTAGAGAGTTCATGGCCCGAAAAAGTACAATAAGAACATGTCAATGTGGAGGACGGTTCAGACACCATAGCGGAGCAAGCTGCTAGACAAAATCTGGTACCTGAAATATTAGAATTAGATTTTCCAGAAGATAGAGAAAAATCCATTTTATCCTCCAAAGTGGTTGAAGTTTCTCCCGGAAGAATATCGAGTTTGATATACGTATTGCTACAATTATCAAAACCAATATTTTCATAGATGAGTGCAACACTTGATTTTTCGTCTTCATTAGAATCATAGTGATCAGACATTTCATCAAGAGTTGCAGCAAGACCTTTGTTTCCAGTGTATTTTCTACGATTTGGACACTCATTTGCAAAATAACCAAAACCTTTACACTTGAAGCACTGTGGCATATCCTCATCATCAGTATCGTCAGTATCCCTGTTTTTAGGAGGAACACGATTATGAGGTATAACTGATGACTTAGGTTTATCTCTGGTGAACCGTTTACTTCTCTTCAAAACAAGATCTCTAAACTGTCTTGTGATCAAAGAGACTGACTTGTCAAGATTTTCATCTGATGAATCAATATCAGAAGGATCATCTTCAGGGATGCCAACACTTTTACTTTTATCAAGTAATTTAGTGTTCCTTTGTGGTTTAAACACAATATCCTTTCCGGATTTGGATACATGCTCATGATCAAAGATCTTTAACTTTCCAACCAGAGTATTTCTGGATAAAGTATTAAGGTTATTTCCTTCAACGATGGCATGTTTCTTAGAGTCGTATTTGGCTGGCAACGATCTGAGAATTTTCATCACTGTGTCCTTTTCAGGAATAGTCTTACCTAATGCAAAAGATGCATTAACAATTTCAGACACTTTGTGATTAAACTCATCAAATGAATCCTCATCAGCCATAAGAAGGTTTTCCCATTCAGAACATAGGTTTTGAAGCCTAGCTTCTTTCTCAGAGGAATTTCCTTCGAATACAGTTTTTAAGATATCTCAGGCATCTTTAGACTTAGTGCACATAGTCACATGGTGCTGAAGATCTGGGGTAATGGCATGTATGATAGCATTTAAACCATCATAATTTTGCTTTGCAGCAAGAATCTCTTTAGGTTCATATATACCAATATCCTTCGAAATAGAGACACCGTCTATTGTAACCATTGGAGGATCATAGCCATTAACAACATAAACCCATGTTTGGAAATCACACGCTTAAAGAAAGGCACACATAGCAATTTTCCACCATGAGTAATTTAAGCCATCGAAGACTGGTGGTACGTTTATAGAGATAGCGCCTCTGTCCATAGAGCCAGATCGCTACAAACACAGACTTGTAAGGTCTTGAACGTGTTTGCCTGCTCTAATACCAATTGAAAAACCGGGGGTAAAACAACCACACCCAATAATTCACTTAGCAATATGTATGGAAAAACTCCAATATACTTTCAAGAGAATCAACTAGACTGTCAGACTCAATCTTAAGAAAAGTATATATCAAAGAGTTATATCTCAATTTCTCAATTCAATCCGCAATCAAACAAATATGAATTTGCGAGCCCGATTGAATATTGAGAAATAACTTGAATGGTACCAAAGACCAATGTTCAAGTGTCAATCAATTTATATCAACAACCAAAGGTTGGATTATCTAATTGATTGAACTTACGCACAACCTGTGATATTTCAATTATATAAACAAATATAATACGGAAAAGAAATAGCACAAACACCATAAATTTTGTTAACGAGGAAACCGCAAATGCAAAAAAAAAACGGGACCTAGTCCAGATTTTAACACCACACTGTATTAAGCCGCTACAGACACTATCCTACTCCAAGTTAACTTCGGAATGGAATGTAGTTGAGCCCTAATCAATAATCTCACACTAATCAAGGTACAGTTGCACTCCTTACGCCTATGAATCCCATCAGGACTTTAAGCACTTGATTCCCTTAGTTGATCTCACCCACAACTAAGAGTTTCTACGACCCAAAGTCGAAGACTTTAATAAACAAATCTGTCTCACACAGAAAAGTCTATTGAATAGATAAATTTGTCTCCCACAGAAATACCTATGAGTTTTGTTCCGTCTTTTGATAAATCAAGGTGAATAGGACCCAATTTATACACCGAACTTATATTCCCGAAGAGCAGCCTAGTAATATCAATCACCTCACAATAATCTTAATCGTATGGTAGCAAAACAAGATATTGTGGAATCACAAACGATGAGACGAAGATGTTTGTAACTACTTTTTATCTTGCCTATCGGAGATTAAATCTCGAGCAAATCTTAGAGAAGATAGTCATCAATCACGATAGAATAAAGAAAGATCAGAACACGCAACTACATATAAATAGTTGGGTATGGCTTCACAATCCCAGTGAAGTCTTTAAGTCGTTAACCTACAGGATTTTGGAAAAAACCTAAGGTTAAAAGAGAATCGACTCTAGTCGCAACTAGTATCACACGGGAGGTGTGGGGATTAGTTTTCCCAGTTGCTAGAGTTCTCTTTTATATAGTTTTCAAATCAGGGTTTGCAATCTAAGTTACCTTGGTAACAAAGCATTCAATATTCACCGTTAGATGAAAACCTGATTAGATTAAGGCTAATATCTTTCAACCGTTAGATCGAACTTAGCTTGTTATACACAAATGAAATGTTCTTTCATTTAGATAAGAATAACCGTACCTAAACATGTGCACACGGTTGGTTCAACAATAGTTAATCGAAGTTAGCCATATGAATACTTTCTTATCAACCTTGTTCATCTCAATCACAACTAGTTCAAATGACTCAGATGAAACTAGTTATGGAGTTGTTCAATTGTTTATATTCTCGTAGAAGTATACAAGGCACAATTGAAGCAAAATCGATTTTGATTCACTTGAATCAATTCATGAATATTATAGCCACGGTTTGCAAAAGATTGCATTCCTTAATATATAAATGTATTAGTTTATGAATAAACCGATTTTAGAACTTAACCTACTCAGGTAGGCTTACCGGTATGCATACCTAAGTAGCCGGACTGATTTTGGGTTCGCCAGTATGCATACCAGTACGCATACCACCAACCTCAGTTGAAATTCCGGAACTTGAAACTTACAAAACTTTGCATACCGGTATGCATATTTAAGTTCCCGAACTTTCACAAAACCAATCAGTACGCATACGGGTATGCATACCATGGTTCCCGGACTTACACCAAACCAAGCAGTACGCGTACGGGTATGCATACCATGGTTTTCGGATATGGATAACATATATGCAAGTACGCACACTATGTTATATCCAATCATGGTTAATCGTTCTAAACTCCATTTTCAATCATTGAAACATTCTCGGAAGACGGGAATAGCTGTCTTACACAAACTATTAGCTTCAAAGCAATTTTCAAGTGATCGAATGATCAATATGTAACTTTCCGAGTCTACATCAAATGACTATCTCACACAAATCATGTAAGATGTTACAAGGCGATTTCCACATGATCATCTTTTGACTTGCGTCAAGAACATAAGATGAACTTGGTTAAAGAAAAGGCCTACCAACACATATTTCGAGAAATATATAAGCGAGTTAAAATTCAGCTCGAAATATCAAAAGGTATAAACTGAAAACTATATCGTTATACGACTTTTGTCTCAGGAAGGAGATAGAGTAGAAACAGACTTTCTAAGTGATATATGAGTTCAAGTCTTCATATACCTTTTGTTGATGAAGTTCCACAAGCTCGCCTTAGTAGTTCTTCGTCTTCAATCGATGAACGTCGTGAAGTCTAAAGCTCAACTACACAATCTATCCTAATCTGAGACTTAACCATAGATAGACTAGAAATTAAGACTTATAGTTTTGGCAACTAAACTTGACAAACAAGCTTTAGATAGCAACGCTTGCGAGTTCGACCGAGCAATGCTCTAACACTTGGGTACCCTCATCATTTCAACATCATTATGGTGCATAATACTCGGCTACATGACTTCGTACAAATGTTGTTATTTAACAACTTGGATGGTCGTGAGTGTCATTTTTCCTAACTATTCTTATTTGTAGAAATGCGAATAATATATATATATATATATGAAGGGGCCTTCGCTAAAACATAAAAAGATACAATTGTTCTACTTCTCATTAATGGAAGTGAATGGCGTTACATTTTTACTAATTTTAATGCTAAATTTTGTTTATCCCAACTCTAAAATGCATCATTTTGATATTAGTAAAAAAAAATGCATCATTATAGAGCTTTCCGCAAGTAACATGGTTGCCGAGATCTAAAATTAATCATAGTGCATTCTAGACCGAGAAGAAACAAAGCATTATTGTGGTGAGAGTGGGTACATTTTTGCAAGTGGGATGTTGGCCGATTACAAAAATACTATGTATTATTTCGAATAGGATGTTAGTGGAGAACAAGAATGCATCATCATGGTGCATTTCGCAAGTGGGATATTGGCAAAGTACCAGGATGTATAATTGTATTTTTCTAGTGGGATGTTGAATGACTACAAGGATGCATCATTATGGTGCATTTTTCCAAGTGGGATGCTGGTCGAGATCTAAAATGAATGACTATGATGCATTTTTATAAGTGAGATCTTGGTCGAGAACAAGAATGCATCATTATAGTGGATAAGACTCACCGATGTGATGCTTACCTGGTATAAATATGGCATTTAACCTTTTTAGGTTGTCTGACTATTATTTTCCCAACTATTCTTATTTATAGAAATACGAATAAGATATATAAGAAAGGGTCCTTGGTCGAAACATGAAAAATGCAAAATCTTATATATCCTCAATGGAAGTCAATGGCGTTGTGTTTTGGCTAATTTTAATGCTAAATTTTCCTTGTCCAACTCGAAAATGCATTATTTAACATTTGGTGGGAACAAGAATGTGTATTATGGAAGAGGGATGTTGGACAGGAACTAAAACGCATTGAAAAAAAGAGGGTACTAGTACACCACCAACTTTTTCGTTCAGCAACCTGTATGGACAAAACCTAATACATGAAATTTCAAGTAGATCCAAATTAAAGATCTTTCAACAATATTGAAAAAGTGGGGGTATAACAACCACACCCAATAATTCGTTCGGAAATCTGTATGGACTAAACTCCAATATATTTCCGAGAGCACCGACTTAACAACAAGCTCTATCAAGAGATATATCAAAGAGCTTTATATCTATTTCTCAATACAATCAGCAAATCAAACAGATAAAAATCTATGATCCTGATTGATATGAGAAATAACTTGGACGGTACTAAAGACTAATACTCAAGTGTCAATCAATTTATATATCCAATAAACAAAGGTCGGATTTACCAATTGATTGAATTACGCACAACCTGTGATATTTCAATTATATAAACAAATATAATGCGGAAAAAAAATAACACAGACACCAGAAATTTTGTTAACGAGGAAACCGCAAATGCAGAAAAACCACGAAACCTAGTCCAGCTTTGAACACCATAATGTATTAAGCCGCTACAGACACTAGCCTACAAGTTAACTTCGGACTGGAATGTACGTAGTTGAGCCCTAACCAAGTCTCACACCGATTAAGGTACAGTCGCGTTCCTTACGCCTTTAGAACCATGCGGGATTCTGCACACTTGATTCCCTATAACTGATCTCACCCACAACTAAGAGTTGCTACGACCCAAAGTCGAAGACTTATAAACAAATTTTTTTCCCACATATAAGTCTATTCTGATAGATAAATATGTATCCCACAGAAACCTATGAAGTTTTGTTCCGTCTTATGATAAATCAAGGTGAACAGGAACCAATTGATAATCCGGTCTTACACTCCCGAAGAGCAACCTAGAAATATCAATCATTTCACAATAACTTAACTATATGGTGGTAGAAGAAGTTACTGCGAAACCACAAAGTCTGAGACAAAGAACTTTGTGATTACTTTTTATATCTTACTTATCGGAGATAAATCTCGAGCAAATCTTAGAGAAGATAGTATTCAATATAATAGAACAAGTAAGATCAGAATACGCAACTACAAAGAAAATAGTTGGATATGGCTTCACGAATCCCAAATGAAGTCTTCAAGTCGTTAACCTAATAAGGTTTTGGAAAATAAACTTAGTTAAAGGAGAATCGACTCTAGTACGCAACTAGGACACATGAAAGTGCCGGGATTAGGTTTTTCAGTTGCTAGAGTTCTCCTTTATATAGTCTTTCAATTCAGGGTTTGCTTACAATCAAAGCTAAGATAGCTTAGTAACAAAGCATTTAATATTCACCGTTAGATGAAATCCTGATTTAAGATTCAAGCTAAGTCTGCTTAGAAATAAAGAAATTAATATTCTCCACCGTTAGATGGTCTTGGCTTGTTACATAGAAATAAAATATACCTTCATTTAGATATAGGTAACCGTAACTAAACGTGTATATTGAGTTGGCTCAATAATAGTTAACCGAAGTTAGCTATATGAACACTTTTTTCTTACCATATTCATCTAACACTTCTAGATCAAATATAATGATCAATCAAACATGAAAGATAATCAAATGAATCTAATTGTGTTTCAAATTGAGTTGTTCAATTGTTCACTATCTCATAGAAATATATATGAACAAATTGAAACAAAATCAGATTGATTCATAATCGTACAAAGTACTTATACAAGAACCAATTCATGAACATTAATCCACGGTTCACAAAGATTGCATTCCTTAATTCATAAATGTTTTAGTTCATGAGTATGAAAAACATACTTAGCTGATTTTAGAACTTAAACCACTGTGTTCGCAAACTAGGGAAGCGAACAACAGCTCCGGACCTTGGCCTGTCCAGCCGTTCGCAAACCAGGTACGCGAACAGCAGTCACGGACCCAACTCATGTAGAACCGTTCGCATACTAGGTACGCAAACAAGGTTCCCGTACATTTACAGTTAAAACTGTTCGCATACTAGGTACGCAAACAAGGTTCCCAGACATTTACAGTTAAAACTGTTCGCACACTAGGTACGCAAACAAGGTTCCCGGACCTGAATCATTACAAAACAGTTCACATACTAGGTATGCATACCGTGTTGTATCCATACATGGTTAATTGTTCTAAACTCCCGTTTTAATAATTGAAACATCCTTAGAAGACGACAATAGTTGTCTCACACAAACTATTAGCTTCAAGTAATTTTCAAGTGATTGAATGATCAATACGAAACTTTCCAAGTCGGCATCAAATGATTGTCTCACACAAATCATGTAAGATGTTTCAAGGCAATTTCCACATGATCATCTTTTGACTTAATATTTAGTTTTCAACAATTAAATTGTTTCCCACTAAACTCGTCAAGAATAATGATGAACATAGTTAAAGCAAAAAGCTTCCAACACATATTTCGAGAAATATATAATCAAAATAAACTCAACTCGAAATATCAAATGTGTATAATGTACAAGTCTATATAGCTATACGACTTAGTCTCATTAGGAGATAGAATAGAATAGACTTCTGAGTGATAGATAAATTTTAGTCTCGACATACCTTTTATTGATGAAGTTCCTCCAAGCTCCCCTCAGTAGATCTTCGTATTCAATTAGTAAACGCCGTGAAGTCTAAAGCTCAACTACAAATTCTATCCTAATCTGAGACATAGCTATAAGTAGACTAAAAATCAAGACTATAGTTTTGATCAACTAAACTTGACAAAAAAGCTTGAGATAGCAACGCTTGCGAGTTCGACCGAGCAATGTTCTAACAAATTTGTATATAGAGTTTTTTTGTTTCTCTCCCACAATCAATATGTCTAGACACAAAGTTCGTGAACTTGATTGTGTAGAAGATTTCTTGGTTGATCTCACAAATTAATATCCAAGATAAATCTTGTCGTATCCAAATCAAGAGGGTCTGAATTTCAACAAGCATGAAACTTGAAATCTATCTTTCAAGATACGAATTAAAAAAGAACGGATCTTGTTTTTAATCTCAATTAATAAGGACTTAAACTATCTAGATTGAATATGTACCACTTATATTATTCCTATTATAGAGATAAAACAATATAATGCAGAAAAAGAAAAACACAAGACACCAGAAGCTTTGTTAACGAGGAAAACTACACCTGCAAGAAACATCCCGAGACTTTGTCCAACTTTGAATACCAAACTATATTAAGCCGCTACAGACACTAGCCTACTATCAGATTTTGGACTAGAATGTAGTTGTGACCGAACTAACCTTCCAAGCAATTCAGCTTCAGTTGTGCTCCTTACATCTTCTGAACCTCGCAAGGCTCTATGCAATTTATTCCCTTAGTTGATCTCCTTTACAGCCTAAGAGTTTATTCTACCTATGTGAAGACTTTTGATACTAATCTGCTTAACAGATAAGCCTATTTGATTTCAATTTTGATTTTTCAATCTAGGTTTTGAAATCTGTTTACAATAGACAAAGTCCAACAATCCTCACAAATCCAGAACACTTACACTCAGTTATCGAAGAAGCTTAAATTACTAACCACCTCTCAATAACAATCCAAACAAATCGAAGAAGAGTTTATATATCTATCTTGAGGAATCACAAAGTCTAAGACGAATAGAACTTTGCGATTTCTATCTATCTTGTTCCTAATCTGAGATAACAAGAACCTCGAAGATCAATAAGAATAAGATCCGGATACACAAACTATCAGGTAAAAAGATAGTCAGACCGGGCTTCACGAAACCCTAAATGAGGTCTTTAAGTCATAGCTTAATTATGTTTTTCGGAGGAAACCTAGGTTTTAGAGGACAGATCTAGCAAGAAACTAGGACACAAAAGTGTCAGGGATTGAGAAATTTTGTTGCATGAGTCTCTTTATTTATCGATTCTAAAGACTCTAAGTGACTGTGAATTCAAGCTAAGATAACTTGAGACCTGATAGACGCATTTATGTGTCTATTTTCATCTTTTTTATGTATAGTGTTAGTACCCATTTCTGTACTAATTTTGGTATTTTACCCCTTTGTAGGTGTTTTTGGAGGAATAGGCTTTTGCGGCAAAATTGGC
>JAJJMB010003050.1:400960-557390 GCA_023531105.1 Papaver atlanticum | reverse complement strand
GTATTTTCTTATTATTATTGAAACAATTTTATTTAATTCTCAAAAATCCTTCACAAGCCCGAGTTGAACGAACTTTACTCACCACTTTCACTACAACTTAAAAATTCACACCAAGACCCAAGCAAACACTTTCTCTGTTTTGATGAAATTCTTATTAAGAATTCATGTAAGAATGTGAGAAGTCCATCTTGAAATTACACAGAAGAATGTACACTATGGTCTAGGGTTCTGGAGCCGTGTATAATGATAGTTCGTATTGGAAAATATTACTTTTTAACTTTCAAGCATAAGTCATGTTCATTAACACTCAAGACTCAAACCATGATTCACAAAAACAGAGTGATTCAGTGAACACCGTTGTCTTAGAATTGTTTATGAGATTCATAGTAGTGCCAAACATATTTGTAAAAAATAGTTTACGAGCATCTTCTTAATTTTGTACAGGTATTATACGGGTACGCATACCTATGGACCAGTCCGTGAAATAAGGATGTTGGGGTACGCGTACCGGGTATGTGTACCCTTATGACATCTTAGATTAAGGACTCATCAAAACTGCTTTCACCAATCTTAGATTTCCAATTATCTTTGTGGATTACATCAAGCTATGCATCATAAAAATGACATACTCAGTCAACATTGAAGGTACACCGCGTGGTTATATCAATCCAACAAGAGGTATTAGACAGAGGTACCCGCTTTCCTCATACGTTTTCATAATCTGTGCGAAAATCCTATCCAAAAACCTGGAAAACCTTCAAAATCAAAAACTAGTAAGAGGACTATGCGTGTCAAATAAAACCCCACCCATTAGTCAATTAATGTATGCTGATGATGACCTCCTAATCACTTATAAAGTTTTTGCAGAAAGTAACATTCATCTCAATAACCTACTTCAATCATATGGTTCTTCGGCGGGCCATGTAATTAACACGTCCAAATCTGTAATTATTCATCACAAACGGTTGGATCCACTCGAGGTCAGCAACCAACAACAATTTTTCGACATGCCGACCACATCAAACCCACTTATCTATCTAGGAGTCCAATTCAAACAAGGAAGAGCATCTAATAAAAACTTTGCGTATCTCCTTCAACGACTAATGCGGAAAGCATAAGGATGGATGGAAAAATTTCTAACTCCTGCAGAAAAATCATTTCTCATCAAAACTTCCATCATATCGACTTCAAACTACCTTATACAAACACAACTTCTTCCTACCAAAGTACTCAAACAAATAGGTTGTGCCACTAGGAATTTCTTCTGGGGCGTCTCTTCGGTTAAAAAGCTTTATCCTATTGGATGGGCATTTTAGATCATGGGATATATATAGATCCTGTGTTGCCGGATAATTTACCAGTTCATAACCAATTAGGAAGCACCAGAATGACGACGATAATCTCATTAAGATGGACCGCCTCAAACATGGGCTAGATAAAGACCAACACTGATATGGGGCCAGGGGACACCCAGATTTTGCGGTTGCAGGTTTCATTTGCATAAAAGTGGAGAAGCGAACTTTGATGGATTTGGCACAACCATTAGGAATTACGACTGCCTTAACAGCGGAAACATGGGCCTTGCTTTTGGCATCCATAATCGCGATGGAAAGATAATGGCCAAAATTTCATTTTGAGACAGATTCAGAAAACCTGCTTTGATTCATCACCTCTTCTGCTACACCACAGATGATTAAAGAAATAAAGAGAAGAATGCGACAAATCTTGTAAGCCACTATCCAACGCAACTACAGAGAAGGAAACCAGGCAGCAGATGGCCAATCATGAGACAGGTGGAAGTTAAATGGGAAATTATCAACACAAATATGGGACCAGACAATCCCATATTTTTATTAATCAAATTATCATACATGACTCCATGAGTGCACTACACCAAATTCCCGGATTAGTAACAGAAATTCGTAACGGCTTACTGGCCGTTACGAAATCCGGTTACGAATGGCCTTTACGAAAATAAATGTAACAGGTAATATCCGTTACGAATTTTAGAAATGTTTGTAAAAGAGGACAACCTTTAGGAATTTTTTTATAGGCGTGCCAGCCACACGCTTCGTCACACCTGGGTCGTAACACCTGGAGCCTGTACGTGTGCCATTCACACACGTTCCATTGTGTTCCCACCCAAATTGAAAAACACTAGAGGATATTTCCTCCCATGCGTGTGCGATTCACATGCGTGATATGGGTATACCCTAATGAAAACAGATCAAAATTCCATTATCTCCATTTCTTTCTTCATTCTTCTTCTTCTGTTCCCTGGAGAACCATTAACAATCGCCTCTGTACTACCACCACCATCAACAACAACGTCAAAAACAACGAAATCTCTTTCACAATCAAACCATCGATTAGATTTCATATCTTCCTTCATGAAACAAGGTTCAGTAAACTTTGAGTTCTAGATCTAGGTTTTTTAATGGGTTTTCGAAAGTATTGTAGTTAGTAATTTCGAGTGAAATAGTGATAGATCAAGTGGATTTTAAGCGTTTTTGGAGATGATTAGATATTATTGATGGAAGAACACAAATTTCAGAGAAGTTGAATTTCTTTCTCCATCAAAGGAGCTTAAATAAAGATCATGGTGATTCAAAACGATAAGTTCTTTAAACCGAGTTCCATTTTTCATTGCATAGTCACATCTATGTTGTTTAATTTTTGTTTAATCGAAATATTGAATCTAGGATTTGTGTAAAATTTATTTTAGGGTTTTGAGAGTTGGGAACTCTGTTTGAAACATGAAATTTTTTATGAGGAGGAAGAGGAGAATGAGAATTTCAACAGTGTAATTAAGACGAAGAAGATGAGGGGAAATGGGGGAATTTATGAGATTAAGGGCTTAGGAAAAAAACAGATTCAGAAGATTCAGATACAGGGTGGTGGGAGGAGAGAAGAGAAGAATTGTGCTAGTGGAAGCACAAGTACAAGAAGAAGCAGAAGAAGACCACCTTCCACATTCTTTTTCTTGTTCTGCAGGAAGGGTTTCTAAGGATGGGTGAAGAAAGATGTCTGTGGAGACATCACAGAAGAACAAAGTGAGCTCTTTTTCCATTTATATTTTGATTTACAATTACAATTTACAGCCTTGTTTTGCTGTGATTTTCTGTTTATGAGATTGATTATTTGTTGTCAATAAGTAGGGGAAAGAAGAAGAGTTTTTAAGATGTCACCAATGTGTTGGTTTGAAATACAAAGGGGTGGTTGTTTGTTACAAAAACTGTAAAGTTAAACAGTATTGTTTGACGTGCATTCGTCGTTGGTAAGACTCAATAGAGAAGTTGTTCCGTTTTCGCATTGTTCATTAAAGACGTATGTTGGTGATCTAATATGAACTGATTCATGTTTTCGTGTTGTTTTTTCATGGTGCACAGGTATCCTGGGCATATAACTGAAGCGATTGCAGAGTCTTGCCCATTTTGTCGTGGAACCTGCACTTGCAAACCATGCTTGCATTTTTGCAAAGTGTCTAAGGTTGATATTTTTGTACTTGATGTTGGCTTTATTAAAGTTACCACTTAACCTTATTCAATTTATGAGTTCCATCCTTGCGCAGGATTTGAAGAGGCTTGAAAATTTAACCTAAATATAAATTTGATTTATGGTTCTGATCTCTGAGCTATAGGGAAAACAATTTCATTTCTTTCTTAAAGAATTTATTTAAGCTACTATCTCGGGTGATGACTGCACCTTGGAATTGATTTTCATCTTTGTTTTTATTTCTCTAAAAGAGATTGCTTAATAGTATTTTGTTCAAGTCTTATATAATTTTAGCATACTTGCTTACACTTGCATTTCTAGTCCCTTTGATTTGAATTGGTGGGATCATGAAATAAATTGGGGAGAACAAGGGAAAACAATGGTCGTGAATTGTTTGTATAAGGGGTAATTTACAAGCTATGGTTTGTCTCCAGGGTGACTCAAGATTCTAGATTGTACTCAACTAAAATTAGACTCCATTGTGCTCTTCTTGTTGTTAAATTCTTAGGATTTTATAGGAAATCAAAAAAATTGATGTTTATAGCTTCTAAATTCAAGTCTGCATGCCGAAATTGGTCCTTAGTACAAGACCTCACAACTTGAAATTTCTATCACGTTGAATGTGAAAATGATGATGTATGGGTGTAGTACAAACAATTTACAAAGCTAATTGTTTTCTGTTTTTATTGTGCACTGAAAATGTTTGTGAATTTGTCTAAAAGACCTAAATGGCATAACTAATTGGTGTATGATGGTATATCTTTGTATTCTGGTCATGGATGGGTTCACTAATGGACATATATTTAATTTCTATAAATTGTTTGTAGACACAATTTTATGGCTGTACTTTGTGGTGTATTAGTTGTTTTTCCTTTCGTACACTAGAGGTCTTATAGCTTCGTTAGTGCGTGCAACCAATTTCACAGATAGGTACAGGTAAACTTCTTACATTAGGTTGCTACTAATTCAATGTGCAAATGAAATGTTTTGAAATTATTTCTTTTAATCATCTTGTGGAAGGTATACTGTTCGTAATTGTTTTTAGTCGGAGGTGCTTTTATACCTCGTTAAATGTTGTGCCAGAGCTTGGCAATGAAATGAGTTGGTAAATGTAACCACCACTTTATCTCATTTGTACTGTGTTAAGCATGTTTTCCCCTTTGTTTTGGAATCTGTACAAATGGGTGTATGAAGGACTGCTTGTGGAACTCTTTTGGCTGAATCATTATGTAGTAGCAGGTCCGCACATATTTATATTATCTCTGTCAGATTTCTTATTTATGTATCAACCTCCTGTTCAATCTGTAATGATTTTAGTAGGCGAGTAAAATGAAAAAGAGTAACATTTGGATTTTGGTTGAAGATGAAGGCAGAAGAGAGACTTAAGTATTGTAAATATTTGTTACAAGCTCTTTTATCAGTCTTAAATCAAATCCACGAAGAGCAAGCAATGGAAAAGGAGATCGAGACGAAGATTCAAGGTGTCTGGCTTAAGCTTGTTCATCATTTACCAGTCTTAAATCAAATCCACAAAGATCAAGCAACGGGTGACGCAGAGACATTGGCAATCATGGTAAGACATTGACAATCATGGTAATAATTTCTAATCATGACTTGGATACTATTGCTTAGTAATTCTTGTAATGGTCTGATTTTGTTTTTGTTTTTCTTACCTCGCAGTTATGATGATATACTAATTGTGGTTCAACAATGCGAATCTGTTGTTCAACAATGGATTGATTGTCTTCGTCATGAACCCATTGCTAATCTTCTTCAAATCCCATCTGGAGTCAGTCATGGTTAGGGAAAATTGTTCCTTTCTAATTGGGTTTTACTTATAATGGTTAAATTTAGTTCCTTACGTTTCTGTAGTGGCATGATTTATTGATATGTTATATTCAATTACTAGGACTATTGGCCTTGTTCGCTAAAGGAATTTGTCCAGACATTGAGATATCTTGTTTTTCCTAGAGAGACAACGGATTTACAAAGGGTATGTCCAAATTCTTGTATTGCAATTAGCTTATATGATCTAATTCGAGTATGTTGGTCATTGTGCATGCTATAAATTTACTTGGTTAAGTTCTTGCAGGTGTTACAGGACTTGGACGTTATTGCGGTTAATAATGTTCTTAGCCAAGACATGAATTTGAAGAAAAAACATGAAGTATGTCTTTCTTTTAATCATTCAACAAATTGCACATTCAGTTTGTAATGTTATGCTAGGATTTAGGTCATCATTGATTCCACGCCAGTAGTGCTAAGTGTTCTGAGTTGGCTATTGTCCCATGTTTCTTCTCTTGCAAGTGAGAAATGGTGATATAGGGGACCTTCTTGAACATGTGGAAGTTCTAGCTGCAGTAATCACTTCAATTGCAAGAAGTGCTGGAGCTAATACAATAATTGATGTTGGTTCCGGCCAGGTACACTTTTTCTTTCTGAAACTTACCTTTTCACTTTCTCTTTATTGTTGTTAACTTGTTAAGCATGAGAGTATTAACTTTGTATAAAAAGCTTCATTTTGTTAACATAATACTGGCCTCTCTGTATGTCCAGTTTTTTTCTGCTTGTAAATTTCATAAATTTGGTAGCCTTACTTGCAGATGTTTTTGGTTTGTATGGTGTAGTATGAACCTAAAGCCATGGATTATGGAAAACTTGATGAAGAATGCTTGGCAACTGGTGTTTAGGAAGTATCTGCAAGTTTAGAGTAAGTTTCTATGTAGTGTTTGAGAATGAACTGAACATGGGATCTTTCTATGTATTCCTTCATAATTTGATACTTAACCAAAAAATTTGGTACTTTGAAGAATTTATGTTCTTTTTTTATATGAATAGATTGAATGTTGATATGAATTGAATGAATGTTGAGATGATTGAATGTGGATGATAGATGAAATGATAAGTGTATGGAGGTAAGTTTGGAATTCCGGCATATTTCCGGCAGAAAATGAACTGCCAGTCATATTGACCTGGTCAAAATTGGTCAGTAGTGACTAATTTTGACCAGGTCAATGTTGGCCGGCAGTAAATTTTTGCTGTTACTAAAAAATTCGTAACGGCTTGAAGATGTTACGAGCCTGAGGTTACAAAAATTCGTAACGGCCCTTAGCTGTTACTACGTGTCAATTCGTAACGTACCACAGATGTTACTAACGTTGTTACAACTCAAAATTAGTAACGGCTTTATGCCGTTGCGAAAGAAATTGTAATACCCTCTTTTGAAACAGGCGACGGCCGTTACAAAACCGTAGTATATGAAAGAGTGAAAAAGTGCTTTCGTTGTTGTGGAATAAGAAGCCTCCGTATCTTAATGCATGTATTTAATTTATTCGGAGCTATTAGAGCGGGATCCACTTTTTGGGGAATATGAGTCGAAGCAATAACAAGGATATTTCTAGTGGAGCATCTTTCACAATCCCTGGAGAGATAGTTCACTAATAGACCGAGGGATAAGTAATTCGACTCATTCACATACAGATCATGAATGTTTGGAATCCATATTATGCAAGGAGACATTGCTTTTGCTAATTCGAATTGAAGGGTGATATCAAATCAGTCTTTTTTCGGCGTCATATACATATAGATTAGTAGTTTGGAATTATTTTCGCTTTTGCTCTACTAGAGCACTTTTAGTCCAGTAGCATCACGATTAACTATTTTACGTATGGTGGGATAGGTCGAAAATGTTCGTTAAGTGTTTTACAGATATTTTTCACTATCTAGTAGATAGGTTGGAGGATCGATTCCCATTAAAAAGGTTGGATTTAGGGCTGCCCATGGTTCGGTTTTCTACCCGAACCGAACTGGTCCAAACCGATTAAAAAAAAACCATAAAACCAAAGACCGAAAAATCCAAGGATTATAAACAGATGTACCCTTGTTATTATACCCGATAGACAAACATACACCCGTTTTTTTCTTCACTTTTACAAATATAGGTCTGTTCACTTTTCCATCTAATTTAGTTAGTTTGGTCAATTTCTCGTGACTGTGGTCAATATCTCGTTGACTGAGATGATAAATTGGATTATGAGATTACTTTTCTACCCTATCTGACAGTCAAATGCATCTGTGACAGGTGTAAGGCTAATGATATCTAATAATCTAGATCTCGAAAAACATCAACAATCCAAATATGATGGCTTAGAAAGTCGCCAGGTGTCGTAAAGAGAATCAATCTATCGTTTAACAGTATTTTCTCAAGAATAATCAACGGTTTCAGCTAAAACACATTTTATTTCAAACTCTAATTATCAGTGAAGGAGGAGATGGGTTGGAAGATAATTTGAAGATGGTGGCTGCTGTTGATGGAGTTGTTGGATTAAAGGTTTGTAGATTTTCAATTTCCTCATTTTGACTACTAATTGACCCAAATTTAGTTATCATCTAAACATATTTCATTATTTTCACTCAATTTTGATCTTCTTATTTTTGGGATTTGTCAATTAGTAATCATCGATACCAAAATTGAGATTAACCCATCTCCTCCTGGTAAGTTGTTTCTGTTGTTGGTGCATTGGAAGTATGGTTGTGATGATGAGGTTTTGATTTCGTGGGTGTGTCAGAATGGTTTCGACTGATTTTAGAGGTCAAGGTTGGCTATGAACTACAGGATCAAACTTGATAATATTTTTGGTAGTTTTTGGTCCAGTTGAAATAGTTGAAAGAACTGGTGTTGCTGTTTTGTTTGATGACGTTGTTAGTAAGTTTATGATGGGTAGTTTTCAAGGGTTTAGTGAAAGAACCCGTAGCCAAGATGGTCACAAAGTTCAGGTTCGAGCATGCTTTGGTTTTGAGCTCGAGTTCGTGGAGTTTTTGCTCCAAGTTGGAACTGAAACCAGCAAGAAAACATAGTAAGAGAATGCTTCTGTTGCTGTTAATTTAGAAGATGAATGAAGAGGGTTGAAAGTAGTTTTCGAAGTTAAGAAAGACATGAAGCCTAAGTAAGTGTGAATCAGTAGAAGATTTGGGTCTTATTTGGTTAAGTTGCATAACAAAATCTCTCTCCTAAATTACCGGTTTGACGCCGCGAAGTGTTTGATAAAATTCCACAAAGAAAAAATTCAGCGGTTTACTACACCAGCAGTTGCAAAACAGCCAAGGCAGTGTGGTGTTATTGTTGGTGTTCTCATGATGCACTGTGTTTGTGGTTGATTGAAGTATTTTTAGAAGTTGAAAGATGGGTATGTTTTGGATGCGAGTAAATTATAAAAGGAGCTGCAATCAGTTGGGCTTGAACTGTGAACTGCACCACCTCAACACTCGTGAAAAAACCAGACTGAACTGAGTTAACTATCAGCTGAAATGGGGCGATTTGAAACACTTGAACGGGTTGATTAATAACTCGGTTATTTAGAGGACAAAACAGTCTTTCTAAGCAAACTTAACTGTACCGTGGAGGATAACTCTGTGTTAACCGTTTTTTCAAAAAAAACGGTCAAAACAGGAGTACATTTGTAAAATCCAAAAAAACGGGGTACATCTGTATGCGCCCAAAAAACCAGGGGTACATCTGTATTTCACCCAAAATCCAAAAACCAAGAAACCCAAAAACCGAGAAAACCGATTCTAGGTGGTTGGTTTTGGTTTGAGGTCACAAAAGAACCAAAAATCAAAAAGACCAAACCAAAAAAGAAACCGAGAGTAAGAACCAAAAAAATCGACAAAAATCATAATAATATGTGGCGAACTTTCCATCATAGTATAATATATATTCACTTCAATGAGTGTATCCATAAACTAGTACAACCGCTGCCACGGTGGGAGGGCTGGCCGAAGAAGAATCTGAAGATGGGGTTTGTCTACGACTACTTTCGCTTTGTTTAGGGAAAAGTGATACTTTCGCTCCGTTTTGGAAAAAGTGATACTTTCGCCCCGTCTCAGAAAAAGTGTTTCTTTTGCTCCGTTCCAGAAAAAGTGATACTTTCGCTCTGTGATCTGTCACACTAATTACTAGGATCGGTTACACCAATTACAAGGATCGGTCACACCAATTACAAATATCGATCATACCATCTCATGGTGATTACTTAGGATCGGTTACACCAATTAATAAAAACTAGTCATACCAAATCATAAGTCAGGCATTGTGATTAGTTATACCAAGATACATAACAAGGTTACGATCGGTTCTACCATCTCACATATTGGTAATCCAAAGATTTGCAATGAATAGCCATACCAATAAGTCTAACGATTTCCTTTTCGATTCATAAAACAAGTTCATGAATGTACTTCTTTTAAACAGATGTAAAACGTTGTTTCCTAGGATGAAATCTTCACCATAACCCATTCACATAATCATAACAGTATATACAAGATTATGTCGATGTTATATCTACGAAGTTCAAAAGATAAGCGTTATACTTCGTAGTCTAATTCCCTAATATTATGATCATACAAATATGACCATGTCACATCACTAGAGTATCATACAATATGTACAGTATATACAGCTTCGCAGTTATGTTTTCAATATAGCACGACTTGAAAGATACGTTAGGAATGAAACAGTTCAAATCAATATTACTAACCTCAAGAGGAAAGATGATGCCGTCGTTGTAGTTCGCTTCTTCTTCACATTCTTCAGGTCTTCAGAGTAATACTTGTATGTCTCAACATTCCTAGACTTTCTAGTCTAACCTAACCGAAGTTGACTCTAATATATAATCAAGCGACTTTAGATGAGTTTTGAACACTAAAATATGGCAACCAAACTTAATATACCAACGCTTGGTGAGTTCAACCGAGCTATGCTCTAACACATTGCAAATGACGTGTTTGTAGTCTTTGGACGTTTGTTTAGGTATTGGTTATCTAGGTTCATAGCGAGCTTGTAAATGACCAGAAAGAAAATGCACTCATAGTAAACCTACGGTTTTTGTCAAGGCTGCACAAGTCGATGCCTACACAACAAATGACGTAGTTGCTTTACTTCATTGTCATATTAGGGTCGACTTCAATTGGTAGGTACTCTATAATTTGGACCCTAGACTAGCACTAGTCTATTTCTGAATCGCCATTTCGGACTTGTCGATTTTTTTTTTTTTAATTATAGTCTAAGTTTTCACCGGAATTCATTTTGTGTGGCATCATCAAGTTTGTTGGAATTCCATTTTTAGAAAATTCATTAAAAAAGAGGCACTTAAGAGGGGTACCTCAACCCAATAATTATAACCGAAGAAAAAGAAAAAGGGAGCTGAAAGTGGATTCGGCTACCCAAGGAAAAAACCAAAAAATTATAGTAGTCGGTATAAGGAATCCCATAAAGAAATCACCATATTTGCCATAAGCTCGAACATCTTTGTGTTCTATTCCGATTAAGAAATCACCATAAAAAAGTATCACTTTTTCTGAAACTGAGCGAAAGTATCACTTTTCCCGAAACGGGGCGAAAGTATCACTTTTCCCGAAACGGAGTAAAAGTATCACTTTTCCTGAAACGGAATGTGAAAGTATCACTTTTTCTGAAATAGAAAATTAGTCGATCCATAAACCAAAATATGGTTGCATGATGTGTTATGCATCCTTTGTGGTGGTTTGCATAATGGTTATGCATTCAATTTTCGAGAATTGTGCCTAAAATGAAAATATCACTTTTCTTGAAACGGAGGGAGTACACCGTTTTATTAGTTGCAACGGAAAATTAGTTGATGCATAAACCAAAATATGTCTAAATAAAGTATTATGTATCCTTTGGGGTGGTTTGCATAATGGATATACATTTAATTTTCTAAAATTGTGCCAAAAATGATAAATACCTCCGAATTTTTTGTAAAAACTCTAAATTTGATATTGTTGTTTGTACTCATTGCGTAGCTTTTTTTATTACCTTTCAACGAGATAAAATTTGTAAAGTTCCAAGGCACGGATTTTTGGATATGTTTTATTAAAGTTTGCTTTCCAATTATACTCCTAAAAAATAGGATATACAAGGAGTTATAGTAATTGGACTAAAAGGGGAGGATAATTGTGTCAAGTGAAAAAGACCAACCATGGACAGCAAATCCAATCTTTTTGTGTCAATTGATCACTTACTATTTACAAAAAAGTGGTCATATAAAGGTCCTCCCTCGCTTCGCTCTGTTGGCCCAATAAAGCAAATATAATTTAAAAATGTATCTAATGTTGAATTATATGTGTATAATCTATATGATTTTAATGAGTATACCCATAAATAAAGAAATTATAATTCAAAATATATCTAATTTTGATGATTTGATTTACAATTTTGATTTATGAGTTAAAAATGAAAGTCTATTAAAAAAAACCAAAAAAAACTCGTTTAATTACTAGAGGACAAAAAAGGTCACCCAAACCTAATTTGAGTCACCCCTTATCCAAATATTTTTGTAGTGACTAATCTACCCTTATCTAATTAGTAATAATCTCACTTAATTAGTGTTAATCTTATTTAATTAGAGTTTAACTCTCTTTTTTGTTTCAAAATTTTCGTTTGCAAATTATTTTTTTGTTGCTCAGATTTGTATGAAAAGTCGTCATGGTATTTTTAATTTTTTTTTAAATCAATGACGACTCATTAGAGTCGTTACTGTTTTCATGACGACTCTAAAGAGTCGTAATGTTTTCATTGATTACTCTAAAGTGTCGTTATTGTTTCAATGACGATTCTACAGTTACGACACTTTAGAGTCGTCATTGAAAACATTAACGACTCTAATGAGTCGTCATGAAAACATTAACGACTCTAATGAGTCGTCATTGAAACAATAACGACACTTTAGAGTAATCATTGAAAACATTACGACTCTTTAGAGTCGTCATTAAAACAGTAACGACACTTAGAGTCGTCATTGAAAACATTAACGACTCTTTAGAGTCGTCATTGATTTTTAAAAAAATTAAAAAAATAAGGGGTAAAACAGTATTTTCACTATATTATTGATACCCTCTGAAAATTTTGAGGTGCAAATAAAATGGGTGAGGCCCCTAATTAGTTTTCAGGGCCCCAATTAAACGAGTCCAAAAAAAAACGGTGGAATGGTTCTGGTTTCTAATATTCTAAACCGAGTATGGTCTGGTTTGGTTTTTGGTTTCTTATAAGAGATATTGGTTTGGTCCCTGGGTTTGGTAGAGAACCAAACCAAACCGAACCATGGGCAGCCCTAGTTGAATCAAATATTTCTCTTCTTCAAATGAGATGAGAATCATATTGCTGGGATGGCGGTTGGATCAATGTAATGGGACTGGGCTTGGTGACTGGGGAGTGAGCCCAGCCGTGCCGAAAAAGAAAAAGAAGAAGAAGACAAAATTAGAAATTGATTTGCTTTGAAATTACTTTTTATGCCCTCATTTTTGCTCTCTCTCTTTCGAGAAGGCTCTTCCTCTATATACCCCCAGAAATTATAACGATACCCCTTGATCCCTGTACCCCCGCAATCTATCTTCCTACCCCATCTAACTACCTAAAATCCTATACCTCACGTACTAATAACAGAATACAAAAAAAAAAAAAGTATCATCTTTATCTTCTTTCCTCTCTTCTCAGATCTTAGAAGAAAACACCACTTATTCTTCTTCTTCTCCCTTTCGTTCTGAAGAGTAAAACCGTAGTTTTTTACCTTGATTTTTCTTCTTCTTATTAAAAACTAAACAAATGGTATTTTGAAAAAACAATTCTCATCCCATAAATCAGTTTTTTCGCCTCTTCTCAACCCCTAAAATGAAGGGTTATGCTTCTGGTTATATGAAGACATGAAGGGGATTGGATCGACGAAAATTATGATGGGTTGTTTGACAGACTTATGTTAAAGGTTTGGCAAGAATTACTGATGATTTATGATGGTATCGTTTTTACTTCCTTTGTACTTGACCAAGTCCCATCAAGAAGATCATTATCATCTCAAAATCATCAAAGGAAGTAGAAGAAGAAGAAAAGAGAAACCTTTGTTTGTTGAGTATTAAGTGCACTAATTTCTGTTGTTTTATAAGTTGGGTATCTGAATCATTAACTTACAAGTTCTGTAAGTTTTGTTTCATATTGATTTCTTCAGGTTACTACTTATTTTTTATAAGTTGGGTATCAGAATCATTAACATACCCGTAACTCATATCACAAATTTTAAAAGACAGATTAAGGAACATGTAAACTTAAAGAAAGTGTTTCTGGTCTTTCAAACAAAAAAAAAAAAAAAGGTGTTTCTGGTACGGTAGTCCTAACCTAAATCTAAACTAGATAAATTGACTGATAGAACAACAACAAATTCAACTGATCGATTAGCCACAATTCCTTCCTAAGAGATCCACCAGCAATCCAAGACATAAGAATGTGATCACCTGTCATCAAGTCATGGTAAACCGTTTACACTCAGTTAGAAACAAAAGTCTCACAACATAGAACTTGCAAATTCACTCATGTACAGTTTCCACCAACAAGTAAAAACATAAGTTGTTGACTTACTATATTCATGGTTCATCAAGGTCTATCTCCTCTATAACATGTAGACCTTGTCCAAGCAGTTTTTGATCGATGTTCTCCCATCCTCGGTGCAGCATTTCCATGCGTGGAGTCCAAAGTAGTGCCTCCTCGGTGCATATAGAATTCCACCCATTGAGAACTGGTGGAAGGGGAGCACCCGGTTTCAATATTGCTTTGACAAAATGTTCATTGTCAAGATTAAGAATCGTCACAACTTTGAAATCAGCTAGAGGTGGGGGTCTTCAATGGTAACCACGTCGTGCTTCCCATATTTGAATATGAGGAAAAAATGCAGTTGAACGTGGAGGCAAAAATGTATCCCATGCCAGGCAAAACCATCCATTACAGTTGAGTTGCAAATGGCCTTTTATACCGGAGAGTTTGATAGACGCATTTATGTGTCTATTTTCATCTCTATTGTGTATAATGTTAGTACCCATTTTTGTACTTATTTTGGTATTTTATCTCTTTGTAGGTGTTTTTGGAGAAATAAGCTTTTGTGGCGAAATTGGCTCGAAAAGTTGATGAATGCAACCTAAGGGATGAGTGTTATGCGGACTCCAGCAACGGATAAGGGGCGACCATCGGATAAGGGGTAACCTTTCCCCTTCACATTCAAATTCTGAAAATGGGCGGGAAACCAAAAACTTAAAAACGTGTTTCCTGGCAGATTTGGTGATGGATTTTTAGAGGTGTTTGAGGTCGATTAAACCTCTGATTTTCATATGGTAGACTCCTTATGGGTCTAGGAATCTAACATGGGTGTTGAAATCGATTAAACTGGGCTCAATCGACGGGTTTTGATCTCAAAAGAAAAATATGGAAAGTCACGTGTGTGACTTGTTTTAGGAAATTTTAGAGAGATTAAAGGAAAGATTTTCTTCCCAAAGCTTAATATATATCTAAGGAAGAGTTTAGAATCAAAAGGAAAGCCCAGATACGCGTGGAAATTCTAAAACAAGAAATTGCCGCAACTTTGCCGTGAAGAGAAAGAAAGAGATTTCGGAAGATTTTGGAGAGATTTAATCGCTCTTTTTGATATAAATAGATTGGTGGGGTCATATAGAAGGGGTGTCGAGAGTTTGGGGGGCTTAGAATGGCTGAGGAGGCGAGAATCAGAGGTTTACAGGCCGCTGCTGCTGCTGTTTTCTGCTGGTGCGGAGCTGAAGAACACGAAGAACATAAGACGCACACTGAACAGTCGCGAAGAACACGAAGAACTTCGACCCACACATAACCGTTGCAGAAGCAGTCTTATATTATCGTTTATTAACAGCACTTCAGTTATATCGGTGATTCTGTAACGCCATAAAAGCGTTGCAGATTCGCTGTATTATTATTTCTCTTCAATAAAAACAGCTTTTGAGCCATGTTTCTATCTTTTGAGCATGTTTTTACCATGAGGAGCTAAACCCAAACACTTGGATGATGGAGGAAGACGAATATCATACTTGGGGTAATTTTATTAATTCTTTTTGAGACTTTTGCATTAATTTTAATTGAAAATATGATTTGAATTAATTGGTTGTCATTTAATTTGATGATGTATGCTTAGCTTAGGTGTTTTGATACATCATGCTTAGGATTTACAATCAATGTTTTGAGAATCTACCTTGGAAAAAATAGAGTCCTTGTTTTTCTTGAGCTAAAATTGTCAAAGAATTAGTAATTGAACCTTATGTTTTGAATTCGGTGGAATCCCGAATCCCAGTACCTCTCACCATTGTTTAATATTTTTGTATATATTTTTATTAAATTTAAAAACTCGAATCTTCACAAGTCCGAGTGAACGACAACCTTACTTACCACTTTAAAATTACATCAGAGTTGTAAGTATCTTTCTATATTCTTCCACTCCTCCAATTATTGGTATGTACATCTCCGAATTCACAGTCAATTCCCGCTCCATCTCAATCTTGACAGTTTTCCATCCATCATCAGCACTTAACCCCAACATTTCGGCACAAGCTCGAAACCCACAATGTCCATCTGGTGCAACATTTTCCAATCTCTCCACAACATCAGAAAGATTTTTTTGGATTATGAAACGTAATCCCTTGAATCAATTTTTGCAAGTATTCATCGTCGTACGACATGGCTTGACTGTTGATCTTATTCGTTTTCGTATACTTCCTTCGTTGTTTAGGAGCTTTAATTGGACATTGGACTTTCTTCCTCTTTAACACCACTTTACTGGGAAAAACATCTTCTTCGTTCATGTCATTCAAATTTGGTAGCACATTCAGATCCGGTAAGTCAATAATCTTAACCTCATTTGTCATATGAGATTTTACTAGCGCCTTCTTTTTTGCTTTGAATGGCACTTTCTTCGATGCGGATGTAGAAGTAGTTCTACTACATTGTCTTTCCCACTCTGATAGATCCCTCTTTGTCGACTCGTCTTTCTTCTTTTGTGCTTTAGTTTGCGCATTGGTTGGGCGACCCCTGGTAGCGAATTTTCCTATTGGTTCTTGCATAGTGGTTTTACTAGGATCTGCAATCTCTATCAACATTTCTAACATGAAATACTTTTGTAATTCCGTGCAAGCCTCATATTTCATTCTTATCTTCTCAAACAAATCTTCCCAATCAAAAACCGCTGCTACCTTTTCGTGTTCAGGATCCATAGAAAGATGCTTCCAGTGTTCATGTATAGAGTCGAGAGAAATATGACTACAATTCTTGTGGCAGTTGAGGATTTCACAGGCACATGGTAACCCGTAAGTTTTCCGCAATATGCACAAACATCTTCCCCCAAAACGACTTTTACCTAGTGAACTAACTTCAGCAGTAATTAACTGCAAGGCAGCATGAGAAATATTATACACCAATCTCTTTGTAACCGGGCTCTGACTATATGCGTGTACGGCAACGGTTTTACTTTTCTCTAATAAAGCTCGAATATTAATGACTCGCGTTACCCATTGGTTGTCCATATCTTGCCAACATTTGAGAAAATCACCAGTTGAGCACTTGAGAAAATTCTTTAGTGCCGCATGTTCGCTTTCGGCTCGGTTCGTTGTTGTATTTCCGAAGTGTAGAATATTATTTGTCCATGCATAAACAAACTGTTCTTTACGAGCCAGCCATTGAGTACGCAAATAACTAACTGTGGTGGGATATAACATGCTCCAAGTCTTGAGAAAGTAAGCTAAATTAATCTCGTACATAACATGGTCTGCAGACCTCCATAAAGTCTCCCAATCTTTTTTAATATCTTCTAGATCTTCCTCTTTGTTGCTGGGTATATCCTTCTCGAAATGGGAAGTCACGTTACAAGAGATATGGTATGTGCATAAAAGTCTTGTAGCTGCCGGAAAGATTAGGTTTACAGCAGTCTGTAGTTGATAATCATCATCTGTGACTATCACCGCTGGAAGATTATTGGCAGAATACAACTGCCTTAACCACTGTAGAGCCCAAATATAGTTCTCAGTTTTCTCTGCAGACATAAAACAGTATGCGATTGTGAAGCTCTTGGAGGTGGATGTCACTCCAACTGCATGAAATAGCGGCATACACCATCGATTCGTTTTATAAGTACAATCTAGTAGTAGCGCCGTGGGGAAACATTGTGCAAGCCTAGAACCGTCTGGATGTGACCAAAATAATTTCAACACTCTCTCTGAATCTTTTTCTCTTCGGTTCGACGTCACATAGCGATGTACGTCTAACAATTCCAGTAATTTTTGCATCTTTGTTCGCCCCTCCATTACTTTTACCCTAAATTTGGACTTGACATTATATATTGTCCTTGCTGTTGAGACATTCTTGGAATCACGACTCTTCATAGTAGATAAAATTGAAGCAGGTTTCACTCCATTAACCGAAAGAGAAATGCACAAATATTTTTCCTCAGGATTCAACCTACCTGAAAATGAATGGCCGATTAGTGTTTCATAAGGGGAGTGATTGTGTTGGCCATTAAATACCCGTAACTTCCAATTTGCTCCATCAACACATGTGATCCTCAACCGAAATGGACAATTACATTTCTTTGTTCCCGTCTTCCTCGGTTTTTTTCTATGATGTCTAGCCACTGCATCTTGAACACTACAAGTTCTATTAACAATTTTATATTTCCCAAATCTTTCATAAGCCATTACTACAAAAGAACCTTGTACTTTAGGTTTTTTTGGGGGCTTTTTGATAATCACCACCGTGTTTGCGCCTCTTGCCTTATTGTGACACCATTGGATAGCTTCCGTACAACTCGCAAACACCTACAACAGTAACAGAATATGATGGATTGGGTTCCTTTAATCATTTATGAAAATGAAACCACAAGTATCAATCTACAGGCTACAACTTTTTCTGAAACACTTCAAACTTCTTACAAAATCTTTCACTAATTAGACTTCATAAAGACATTGGACAAAAAAGGGAGGTTAATTAAAGAAGAAGAAGATTATGTATATTTGGCATTACTATTGATCCAAATAGAACTAGATACAGACAAGTTTGAGACTAGAGGACAAGCAAAATTATGGTAAAGGTTTAACTCCAATATTAAAACCTTAAAACTATACTTTAGCTATTAAGCGGCATAATGGTTTTGGACATCTATTTCAAAAACTCAAAACATAAATTGTGGATTTCATCAAGTCTAATTGGAAGAACAGTACTCATTTCATGATGGTGTGACTAGTAACCAGTCCCCATACCACCACCACAACCAAGTCTTTCTGGCGTGCTTTTATTTTCAGAGATTACATTCATTGGTTGTTCAAGCTATCCTACTCTTCCGAAGTAATATATTCAGAAATTAGACATGCCACCAATGATATTCAATAGGTTACTGTATTTGTACCTCATTAGTTGAGAACTCGGCCGTTAAATCGTGACATTCTTGCGCTAGATCAGTAGAAATTGGTTGAGGCTCTTGGGAGTCGGTGCTAGTGAATTCAGAGGGGTTTTCAACATACGGCGATAAGACACCATGCTATAACAATTGTTACAATAGAAACGCATAATCCAATAAGTGACAGTAGTTTGCTGCTAAACCTTAGATAGCATATGACATCAATCATTTTAAAATTGAACTATCAAAAACAATGCAAATTTTGAAGAAAAGATCTCTGCACTATATACCTGGGGTCTATCAAGATCTGCTTCAATCTCCAAATCTTCCAAACTTGATACCAACGATGTCATGGTTCACTTAGGTTTTTTCATGTGAAACTGATGCCCTAATATTTTTTTCTCCCATAAATAAGAAGTTTCGCGGTTTATCAAGGGAGTTGTTTTCTTTATTTACGGTTATCCAAATCATTACGGTTATATAAATACTCCCACGATTATAGAAGAGGGGGTAGATGTATAAAAAATAAGCGGTTTTTTCTAAAAAATTCGAGCAACTGAATTTTAACTACTTTTCTAACCAATAGGGGTACCGTTAGAGTTTTTGGGGGTATATAGAGGAAGAGCCTTCGAGAATCCCTGTAAAAAATTAAGAGTATAAACCTAAAACGTGGTTCCCGTTAATGGCAGTTACTAGTCTTCTAATTCACTACTGGCTAAACCTCAACTTCAACGCTTAATTCCCTTTCTTACCACGACGACTACTAACAAAGTCAATTTGAGGGTAGGTAAGGTAAATATACTAATCCTCTTCATCTTCTTCTTCTTAAATCTGTCACCAATAATTTCAGATAGATGATGTGAATGACTTTCAAATAACCAAGGTTTGATAATTACTTTTCAGTGTAGTTTAGCTATTTCTCGAGATCTTGATTTTTGATTCGTATTTTAGGATGGAAATTGGGGAAGAATGTTCAGATCTTACAGTTTTTAGGTCATAGTTGTGTGAATTTCACGATTTTGGAGAGGGTAAGTCTAGGGTTTTCTCTCATAATGGTTGTAGTCTGGGGGTTTGTTTGATAATGGATAAGGGTGTAATTTAGGGCTTGCAGTTTTTAATTTTTAGGTTGACATTTTCGATATCAGATTACATGAGGTTTTTGAATTGGTCATAGCTAAGGTTGACATTTTGGAAATTTTAGTTTTTGATGCATGCAAGTGTCAAATTAGGGCTGGCCAGCTTCAGTTGTGTGACTGGAACATGTTAGATTTTTTAATGAGATTGTGATTAGGGTTTATCTTAATCTGATATCGCCCAAGTCCCTAAAATTTGTTCAAGAAAGTAGATTTTCTGTTTGATGATTGTTATCCTTTTGACTTTGGAATGTTTTGCTCGAGTTGCGACTTGCTTTTTGTAAGAGATGTTTTCTTAATGTGGGTTATTAAGGTTGTAAGGTTGCATGAGTTTTTATTGTCAAACTTCATCTCTATAATGTTTGTTGTATGGTAGATGTAGGTAGGTTTTATGAAGTAGTCATGGTTCTGAGTATATTGTCATGTCTGTTTCCTTTAGGAAGGCTGCTTGGTGTTGAAGAATTTGAATCGGGATTCCTCTTCTCACGGCTCAGTTCAACAGAAAAGGAACTCCAAGCTACTTGGGGAGAGTCAAACTACACGACCTATTGACAAAGTTGTAGTTGTATGGTGTTAAAGTTGTACTTATAGGTTAAACCAGCTTCACTCAAAATTCAGCGTCCAGGTTCTGGGGGTGACTTGCCCCAGGGTGGGGAGTTCAACCCTTTTCCTGCTACTACCCGGAAGGTTAACTCGTCACATGCAATAATGATGGATGCGGATTTGGAGGATGGGATTTTGGGGCCGTACCAAGATAGGCCCAGGACTTTCCCTGTAATGCGTAGTAAATCGTATACCCCCCTTGTAAGGTTCTATTACTCCATCAATTTCACTATAGTTATTGCATTCAATTTTATGATTAGCTTCTATGGAATATGATTTGTACTCTTACCAGCCAAACAAAGAGATTTATTTTTTTGAAGACAGTGCTACAGTGAATTGTGTGGGATCAAGGAATCAAACTTCGCAGAATGAATGCCTCAGTAGTTATGAATTAGTGAACATTTTATATAGCATAATGAATGCCAGAGAGATTTTGGCATTCAGCTATTAGATAGTTACTGCTTTTGTCTAAGTTTCATGCAATTAAAAAATATAAAGCTGCAAGTGCTGTTGTATATATAAGGCTGATTTTTCCGTGGCTATTAGTGGAAAGGCTGGAAGAGATGTTATTTACATTTTGCTTATTTAGAGTGATCCCTGCTGGCAAATCTATGTGAAACAACTCCGTCAAGATGAACTCTAGACACTCTATGATCCTTTTTTAGTTTAGGATTTTCTCTTCAGAAATTGGAAAACAATTGAAGTTCCTATATTTACAATAGGTGGCTCCACAACTTTTCATGGAATAATAAGGAAAGTCGAATAACATGAAAGATTTGGGATGAAATAACTGTGAACATCTAAGCAGTTTTTTGCAATACTGGAATATAAACTATAATAGTTGTTATTCGAGAAGCTTGACCACTTTGTAGAAACTTGAAAACTTTTTGCACTTTTTTTTTTTCATTTGTTTTTATTTATTTATCAACTTCTTGTGTCCATCCCATAGGGTGCAATAACTTAATTATTTTCTTTACTGGGTATTAATACAGGTTTTAAGGATTCTAATGAGAATTAATGTACGCGTACTTTTAGTTCTTCTGTTCCTGGGTTTGGGAGGATTGGTATATATTGGAGCAAGAACCTCTCCTATTATTCTGTTTGTCTTCTCGGTCTGCATTATCAGCTTTCTTTTCGCTATATATCTTACTAAATGGGTGCTTGCAAAGGATGAGGGGCCTCCAGAGATGGTTCAGGTATTACTCAGATTATTATATGGTTTTGTTCACTTTTTCATTAATGATAACGCTGTTCCTTTTCTTTCTTTTGTTTATATTGCATAGTTAAAATATCAATCTCTCTCTTTTAATCCTAGTTTTGTGAATTTGATCGACTCCGTCATTCATTTTGTAGATTTCAGAAGCAATACGGGATGGCGCAGAAGGCTTCTTTAGGACCCAATATGGGACTATTTCCAAGATGGCATTTGTGCTTGCTTTGGTGATCTTTGTGATCTATTTATTCCGCACTATGAGTCCTCATCAGGAATCACTTGGGAGGTAGGGTATTTTATCATCTCTCTTTCTCTGCCATAATTGTTCACTTTGAGGATATTCCATTTCATGTCAAGTGTTGACTGTTTCCTCATCCCTTGCTTTCTTCCAGGGCAGCGTCTGCTTATATTACAGTTGCTTCTTTTCTTCTAGGGGCTCTATGTTCTGGTATGGCTGGGTACGTTGGTATGTGGGTATCCGTACGTGCAAATGTTCGAGTATCTAGTGCTGCCAGGCGGTCTGCAAGAGAGGCTTTGCAGGTTCTCTGTCCGCATAATCTCTGCAATTTGTTTATGCTGCCTTCACAAATTGTCCTATTTGTATGTCTTAATAGCAATTAATTCTACGCAGATAGCTGTGCGTGCTGGGGGTTTCTCGGCAATTATTGTTGTCGGCATGGCTGTGCTAGGAGTTGCAATCCTCTATGCCACGTTTTACGTAATATTGGGTGTAGACACACCAGGTTCAATGAAGGTCACTGATTGTAAGCATCTTCTTTAGAGAAACCAATATGCACATGGTTGCATGTTAACAATATCATGTCTTTGACACTCATTTCCCCTTACTGTACCGATCAATCTCGTTTTTCTAAGCACCTGTTTCCTACAGGAGGGTTAAGTGTTATGTTGTGTCGTTTATCTACCATCTATTGCTGTAGCAAAGATATGTTTGTGTTTCCTGCCCCTTTGTGGTACTAATGATAATCTGAGAAAATGTTAATATGCGAACCGGTGGGATCTCGACTATTGATTGTCTAAGTGGTATCATTTTGGTCATCTCCTTTAGAGGCAAAAGGGATTTTCCTTCATATTCGTTTTGTTAGCCGCTTAAATTGTGTCTTGTGTCTTTGATCTTTCATATGACTTTGTGCTACATTCTTTGTAGTGCCTCTTGTCCTGGTGGGATATGGTTTCGGAGCTTCGTTTGTTGCCCTCTTTGCCCAGTTAGGTGGCGGAATATACACTAAAGCAGCTGATGTTGGAGCTGATCTCGTCGGAAAAGTAGAGCAAGGGATACCTGAAGACGATCCTCGAAATCCGGCTGTCATTGCTGATTTGGTATTTAACCTTTTGTCCTAATAACTGTACTTTTCAGCAGATTTCTTGATACTATTTAGGACTTTGAGATTTATATATCTAAGACATGCCTCGAGATTACGTGTTATTGTTACTTTCTTAGGAATGCTCTATTGAATTATGTTTCTGAAAAGTTGGATACCATCCCATAGATGTTTTTTTGGTTTCAGAGTTTGTCCCGAACTTTGTTCTGATGTCTTAAATTATGCATCACATGAGTAACATTTGACCGGATGCATTGGTAGTGTGTTGTCACATTGTTTTTTTTTCTTCCTTTTCTAGTTCCAATACTTGTAATAATGAGGGTTTATTTATATATGTGTTGAAGGTTGGAGACAATGTGGGTGATTGTGCAGCACGAGGTGCTGATCTCTTTGAGAGTATTGCTGCAGAAATAATCAGCGCTATGATACTTGGGGGCACAATGGCTAAGCGTTGCAAAATTGAAGGCAAGGATTTTACAGTTTCTTTCTTTATTTCCTGTTGAAATCTAGCAATGATATCTGATGGCTGAAACACTATGTAAATGGAGTATATACATATAATTCTTGCAAATGATTTTGTGGCATGCTTCGTTCAGTTTTGCTTTAGTACAATCTAACAGAACATTTAAATAGAAACACTACAGTACATACTGATGTATTCTGAAACAATAGATAAATGGTACTGCCTGTTAACTTTAAACCTAACAACTCCTGTCTGCAAACTACAAAATGAAATGAGGAGTTCGAAAATTATGAGTTGGGAATCCTGGGATGTGATTCACCTTCTTTATTCAGTATGCTCAGCTGAGCTTTGTAATTTCTCTTTATGCTAAACGTTGGTAAAATTCTATGATCCAATCACCTCTTGACATTGTATTGCACTTCTTGGCCATGCCCTGCTTTGTGAATCACCTGGTTCGTTTGAAACAGTACCTGTTGTTCCTTAGGAAATACTGCAGTGTTCAATTAAATAGGAAGGAAAAGAACCTTAAGTTTATACTGCAGTGTTCCATTGTGCTTTTACATTTGTTTGGTATTAAGTTTATACGCTCTGAGTACTCTATCCTACTTGATTAGCTGTCAGCTATATGAAGAATTTCAGAGCTTTGATTGGTAGTTTTGTTTGATGACACGTCCTCTTATGTGGAGTCTTTTTTGGGCTGATAACTCTTTTGTCTTTTAACACGATCCCCCTTAATCTGCACCTGCAAATCCTAATATTTTCGTTACTTTAAAATTGAGTTATAGTGGCATTATAAATGTGGGAATTCATTAATTATTGGTTTGATTCCTCTTTATTTCATATTTTGCAGATCCAACTGGATTCATATTGTTCCCCCTTGTTATACACTCTTTCGACCTGGTTATATCTTCAATTGGGATTCTTTCAATCAGGGGTACACGTGGTGCTGGGACACTTATAGAGGATCCAATGGCGATTCTTCAGAGAGGCTATTCAATTACGATTGTTTTAGCTGTTATTACGTTTGGCGCGGTAATACTACATCTTCAGCAGGAAGTTTCCACTTCATTAAAGTATTTGTTGTGGTTACTTTGTTACCTTATAAATTAGAAGTCGGTAATTATTTGGTTATGCTGTCTTTATTTGACACTGAGATGTTTTTCTGTTGGATTATACCTCCAGTCTACTCGTTGGATGCTTTATACTGAGCAAGCGCCTACCGCATGGTTGAACTTTGCCCTATGTGGCTTGGTTGGGATTATGACAGCCTACGCGTTTGTCTATATTACTAAGTATTATACCGATTACAAGCATGAGCCTGTCCGCACGTTAGCTCTTGCCAGTTCTACAGGGCATGGAACCAACATAATTGCAGGCATCAGTTTAGGTTTAGAATCAACTGCTCTTCCAGTTCTTGTAATTAGTGTAGCCATCGTTTCTGCTTTCTGGCTTGGTCACACGTCGGGCTTGGTGGATGAAACTGGAGTCCCTACTGGCGGTCTGTTTGGGACTGCTGTAGCAACAATGGGTATGCTTAGCACAGCTGCATATGTTCTCACCATGGATATGTTTGGTCCGATAGCTGATAATGCCGGTGGAATTGTTGAAATGAGCCAACAGGTGTAACATCTCATAGATTCGATATAAAAGTTGCTCATTTATAAAGAAGATAAAAGTTTGTTATTCTTAGCGATTTGAAATTTTCATGCCTCTTACAGCCTGAAAGTGTTCGTGAGATCACCGACCTTCTTGATGCCGTTGGGAACACAACAAAGGCTACCACCAAGGGTTTTGCTATTGGATCAGCTGCCCTTGCTGCTTTCCTGCTATTTAGTGCTTATATGGATGAAGTAGCTTCATTTTCTAACACACCTTTCAACCAGGTGCGCAGAGTTCAAAGTTTGAGTTTCCCAAGTTTCCAGATGTTTACCATCCCTTGCTGTCTATCTCATTAAAATTGGCACTTTTTTTTTAGGTTGACATCGCAATTCCGGAAGTTTTCGTAGGTGGCCTGTTGGGCTCCATGCTCATCTTTTTATTCAGTGCCTGGGCCTGTTCGGCAGTTGGCCGAACTGCTCAAGAGGTGGTTAATGAAGTGAGGAGACAATTCATTGAGAGACCTGGTATAATGGTGAGTATATGTTTCTAACGTGCTATGTGATATATTCTTTTTGTAGGGGGTTCTGTCTCCCTTTCACTGGTGGCCAATCAATTAAATTAAATATTGTTTACCAGGAATATAAGGAGAAACCTGATTATGGACGGTGTGTCGCAATTGTGGCATCTGCATCATTGCGGGAGATGATAAAGCCCGGTGCGTTGGCAATTATATCACCCATTGCAGTTGGTGAGTTCCCCTTTTCTCCCCTCTCTCTATCCCTTTTTTTATTTTTTGCCGTCTTTGTAGGGGTACGGGGTCGGTAGGACTCCCATTAGTTGGATATAGGTCCAAAATTTTGTTATTAGTTATTAGGCGGTGAAGCCCTTGAAGTTCAAATGTTTTTAACAAATCTGGGGAGGTCCATGTAAAAACTATCTGGTTTTCTGCAAATAACTAGTTATGTACACGATAAGCAATCTGTAAGTAACATTAATCTCACTTCTGTATCCTTAAACTGACAGATGTCATGATGATGCAAATCTTTCTCTACCCTACAAAAGCTAAGAGCCTGTTTGGTACCATTTTTAAAAACAGTTTTCAAAAATCATTTTCAACTGTTTTTAAAACATACCTTTTTTCCTTGTTTTCATTTTCTACTAAGCTTTAAAAACTTCTTTGGTAGGAAAACAAAAAACTGTTTTGAACACTGACTTCCCATAATTAATACTACGATAATACCCACTAATAGACTTCAAATATTCACCTAGAATTCTAGTTTTATCTGCCAAAGAAAAAAAGGATATACAGTTAGCTAGACGGTTCAGTAAATTTTAGTATGGGTACTGAATCATATTTAGAAGACCTTGCCAGTTTTGAAACCACCACTTCCTCTATGTTTCTGAGCCAGAATGAATCAGTTACTCTAAACTTTTCACTATAAATTACATTTTGTGTCCATCTTACCCTTTTAGACTTCAGTCACTAAACCATGGCAAATTCAACAGTGGTTCAGGCATTATGTCGAACACCATGTGTGCTTAAAACTGGTAATATAGATATAACCTCTTCTGCTGTTGTATTAGTCATTCAACCTGCAATTTTGAGCTCAAACTCAAATCCAAATCAAACCCATTCTTATTATTCATTTAAGAACCCGAAACTCTTCCTCCAATCAACTCTGTTCATCATCAAGTTTAATGAAAGCAACGACACTTCTTCTCCCCTGTAATTCTTGGCATAAAGCTCAAGTTCCTGTCCAAATCATCAACTCATTTGAATCTTCACCGCTCAGTCATAAATCAGACAGTACCAAAATTGGTTTTATAGCTCTCAGTTCATTTTTGAAGCAGAAAAGAAGCAGAAGAAAGAAAGAAAAAGGAAAAAACAGAACGATAAATAGTCGTTTTCGTTTTTTAGTTTTCAAAAACAAAAAACAGATAGAAAACGTTTTCTAAAATGATAGCTAACAAACATGTTTTCTTGCGTTTTGCGTTTTCCATGTTTTACAAAACAGAAAACCGTTTTAAAAAACGGTACCAAACAGGCTCTAATGTTGTAGAAGAAAACATTCCTCTAAACTAGTAAATTGTTTTCTTATGTTTATTTATCTCTGTGTGACTGTCTTTGCTTTAACTATTTTCGGATGCAGGTTTTACGTTTCGATGGTTAGGGCACTTCACAGGACATCCTCTACTTGGTGCCAAAGTTGTGGCATCTATGTTGATGTTTGCAACCGTCACTGGTATCCTTATGGCTCTCTTCCTGAATACTGCTGGTGGTGCATGGGATAATGCAAAGAAGTACATAGAAACTGGTGCACTAGGAGGCAAGGGAAGTGATTGCCACAAAGCTGCGATCACAGGAGACACGTAAGTTTGCATATCCATTTAAAAAGTTCTACCTTTCCAAATGATCTTTGCCTAATGCCCAAAAATAAACATGCACGACTAGGCAGACACGTTAGTGTCACGACTAGGCAGACACGTTAGTGGTTTGATTTTGTTTTGTAACTTGTATGTGCTTACCTTATAGGAGAGGAGAAGAGTTATTGTCTTTGCAGCTTAAGCCTATTGCAAGTCATGTTTAAAAATACTGAAAGATTCCTAACATGGAACTATTTCTACTTTCATGCAGTGTAGGAGATCCATTCAAAGACACTGCTGGCCCTTCAATCCATGTCCTTATCAAGATGCTCGCAACAATTACTCTAGTTATGGCACCAGTGTTTCTATGAGAAGTTCTTTATACTTCATACTTTATTTTTGTACTTCTCTCAGCATTCGACACAAACAGTTTCGACGGATTCCATGATTTGGTAAAATAGTTGGTTCGGCTATCTAAAATTGAGTTTCACTGCGGCCCTTTTTTTGTCTTCTTTTTCCCACCTCTTCCAACTTCTCTTCTCTCAGCTTGAACTAGTAAATGTTAAAATGACAACCCATTTGGGTGTTAGACTTCTACCTTTTCAAATATAGCTCATATTGGTATTTTGTCCAAGTTCCCTTTCGTATGATGTTATGCTTATTGTGTATCGGACTATAACAACTTTATTCTGCGGTCTGTTTGTTTCAAGCATCAGCATGTCTTTGTTTTTTAGGTTTGAGAATCAAGTGCAGTGGACTGTCATCTAGGATGTTTCTTGGATCTAGATGACGTACATTCTACGAGGGTAGGGCTCTCCCTCCATGGGGTAGTGATATTCATTTCAGGTTATGTGCAACTTGTGTACCTTTGGATACTTTAGAGCATTGTGGAAACTGGATACGTGGGTCTGAGATCATGAAGTCCACTTGCACGCCTACAAGGTGGGTCTCGCTAATCGATATATTCTTCTGCCTGTGAAAGAGCTGTCTGTATATCATTTTCGAATCATTTATGAAGAACCCTGTTTTAGGGTATACGTAAAACTTTCAGGGCATACTGAATAAAGACAAAAAATGGTTGTAAATATCAAAATCAATAACCCCTTAACCAAATATTTTTAGTAATGACAAATCTGCCCTTTTAGGATTAGTGTTAATACTAATGATTAGTTATTAATAATCCTGATTACTGATTAGTGATTAAGATAATTTAGTTATAAATTTGTGTAGATGAAAAATTTTGAGGAAATTTTTTTTCGGAGAAGAAGAACCCAATGCTTTTAATACACAGGTACACTTCTATCTTATGTTTAATCTCACTTTTGTAGCTTGAAATCATCAAAAATTTGTATTTTTTCACTATGGTTCGACGAACCAGGAATATGTTCGGCTTAAATTTATCAGCTGAACCCACCTGGTTATTGACAAATGATGAACAGTTCGGCTAGCTGAAAGTGTTATGGTTAGCCGCCGAACCTTTATTTTGTTACTTCTCGCCTATTTTCTAGACCCTAGTTCGGCTTGTTTTAAAGTGTCATAAAGAGCCGAACCTACTCCTGAGTTTTGGAAGAAAAAATGTTAAAGGTTCGGCTTATTTGGTGAATATCGTAAGTGCCGAACCTTTTGGAAATACATGGTTCGGCTTTTTACATAAGTAGAATACAAGCCGAACATTATCATATTTATTCCTGAGAATTGTTGGGTTCAGAATTTTTTAGTGGGTACGAGCCGAACCTTATAAATGTACTAGGTTTGGCACATATTATGATTATTGAATACGCCGAACCCCTATGCATCTCTATCTGTGACTAGGTTCGGCTTGAAATTTCATGCCGAATTGTTCATTCACACTTACGGGAAGCTTTTGTGAAGAACAGTTCGGCTAAAAACTCAACTCAATTTTGAGCCGAACCCAACACAGTAACCGTCATTTAATCGATGAAAAACAACAAATAGGAGATTGGGTTTGTAAAACTTACTTTCTTATCCTCATTTCTGGAGTTGGGGATGCAGTTGGTTCAATTTCTGGTTCAATTGGTGGTTGATTTTCAGTTTCTACACCTTCATCTTCAATTGGTTCTTCTTCTTCAATTGATGGATTAGAAGACGATTTGGTTTGCCTAGTCCCTGCTTTTCTTTGTACGAGTCATTATGTAGTTGAGTTTAATTGACGATCAATTTTTTACGAATCGACAATTAATCACGGTGATGATTTTTATTATTTTTTTCGTGAGAGAGGAAGAGTTCGGCTAGAGGAGGAAGAAGAAGAGATGTTAAGGGAAACTGATTTTGATTTTTTAGAAAACTGATTTTCGATTTTTATATTAAGGGTATATAGGTAATTGAACTACCCATAGGATACCCCTTATAAGGTCACCCAAAATGGGACTATTGTTTTGTATGCCCTAATTTTTTTTACGTATGCCCTAAAACAGGGTTCTTTATGAAACAATAAGAATCATACACATGGTGTGATGATTTGTGATCAAGAATTATTGAGGTCCCAACTAGGCCCAGTGGAAAGGACATTGGTAATGCCAGCATTAGTGTGGTGGGGTTGGAAACAAATTCAGGTGGTGCCCAAATTCGGGCCGCTAATTCTAGACCACCAGTTGTTGCCATTGATTGCACGTCACAACAACAAAATCAGATTTATTAAGAGTCGGTTGTAGAAAAAATGAAGTCGACACTTTTATAGAAGATAGATAAGATATTGCCGAGCCGGAGGGCATGCCTTAATACCAAAATATTAAAATGAAAGTGATGTCTAAAGCGTTAATGATTCTGAATTTGAGCTTAATTTTTTATGATTCATGTGATGACCCGGACACTCTAATTAAAAGCATTAGTAGGGTCACTTTAGCTTTACGGCTAGCACTCAAAGCCACTTATTCATAAAGTTGTGGTTAAGGAAAAAAAAAATGAACTTGTTAAAAGCAAAACGCTTTACATCAGAAAAACAGGAATGAAGAAGAAGATTTGAGGGTGTAGAAAATTATCAGAATGCGTTAAAGAATGAGAATCCAAAACCTGGGTGTTTGGTACTAGAAGCTCAACATTAATGATTAAGAAAACTAAACTCGTAATTTAGAATCCATTCTAATATTGGGATAAATAATGGGTTAAGGGAGATTCAATTTTTTTCTCTTACACATGAGTTTTGCGCAGGTTAAATCCTCGGTCAATCTTGAACCAGTGAATCTGCGAGAACGAGTGATTCACCTTTCTCGTAGACAAAGTTGGTCTTTATAAAATGCATTGAAATTTCCAACGCCACTTCTACCTCGTATTCCTGTTTTCAAATGCCACCAAGTCTTTAAACTTCTTCTCCACTGACTCTCTCAGTCTTGATTCTAAGTAGAGCATAGAAAACAGAAGTTTCTGCTTCGAATAGATTCCCCTTTTTTCCTCGTAAAAGTAAAATTTTCAAAGTCCAACAAAAACCGACATGGAAATGAGTGTCGACAGATATTTTGCAGAATGCAACCTCCAATTGTAGGACGACACGTGTTCATATTTGGAAAAAGTAAGGCAGAGCTCAGCTCACCACTAATAATTGGGAAAAGTTGAGTGGTGCCTTGCACAGACAAGACAGTGTGGACGATATTGTAGGGCAATAGCATTTTTGGACACCTTAAATCTGGGTTGCAAGGACGCTGCACTTTTTGAGCCGTGTCTGCGTTCGATGTGCGTCGTACGCTGATACGATGCATTCCGACGCACTAATGTGCGCGTCTGGTTTGGACGCACTTATAATTCAGATTTGACGCTTTTTTTCTTCTTCTCATTTTCATTTAAACTTCTTCCTTTATTTTTACTAACTATACTTATCAGTAAGGTGTCCTAAGATACGAAAAACAAACTCTACATTGGAGTTAGAGGAAATGTGAGACACACACTATTAGAATCACTACATGCTTCTGCTATTGGTGGACACACTGGAATCCAAGAAACTTCAGTTTGAGCAAGGAACCATTTTTATTGGAAAGGCATGCACAGAGACATAGTGTTTTTTGTTTCTCAATGTGATGTTTGTCATAGGAACAAGAGTGACACCACTAATGCTACAGGGATACTTCAACCTCTTCCCATTCCTGATAAGACATGGGAACACATAACCATGGACTTCATTGAAGGCTTACCTGTCAGCAATAAGAAGAGTGTTATACTTGTCATTGTGGATAGACTTACCAAATATGCTCATTTCTTGGCTCTTCCACACCCCTACACAGCAGCCTTAGTTGCTCATGCTTTCTCTCTCAGGTGTTCAAATTACATGGATTGCCCTCATCAATTGTGTCTGACAGAGATAAAATATTCACCAGCAACTTTTGGCAGGATCTATTTAAAGCTTTGGGCACAAGTCTCAACCTAAGTACAACATATCATCCTCAAACAGATGGCCAAACTGAAAGAGTCAATGCATGCTTAGAGACTTATTTGAGGTGTCTTATTGGCCACAAACCAAGTAAATGGAGCCAATAACTAGTCCTTGCATAATACAATAAAAACTCCATATATTGATAAACTCTATATATTAATAAAAAATCATAGTCCCAACTTGGGCCAATTATAAATAGTAATAACCTCCATATTTTAATATTAATAGATTTTTCTATTCCATCCGTAAGGAATTTACCTCCATATATTAATATAATCATCATTATTGGAAATTTATAGATCTTGTTACATCGAAATTTAAGATGGAATAAAATACTTATCTATAGTTTTTTGTGAAAATGATGTAACTTTTTGATTTGCGGATGCGTAAGACCTCATCACTATGGGCACCTTCTTGTTGAAGCCAAATAATTTCCATCTTGTCGAGCATGTTTAAAGCTTCTTGAAATGAAACTTTTGGTATTTCCGCATTATCATCATCAGGATTATCTCCCTTTGCTTCCTGTCTAATTCCATCGATGATTTCTTCTTTGGTTAAAGCATATACGACTGGCTGCTCATTTGGATGATTAAGGAAGACGTCCATATCCATTATCATTTAATACTTTGAATTAGCAAAAAAAAACATTTCTTTTGGTGTACCTCCCTATATTAATAAACTCCATATATTAATAATTTTGTGAAGTCCCATGGATATTAATATATGGAGTTTTTACTGTAGTGGTATAATATCAGTTTTCATACTAGTTTAAAAATGTCTCCCTTTCAGGCACTTCATGGGTATGTTTCTCCTCACCTTGCATTTCCTACTACTCATGCCACCACTTCAGTTGAAGCATATTTGAAGGAGATGAATTCTCTACTTGATATTCTCAAAGAATCATTACATACTTCCCAGGAAGAATGAAGTTCTATGCTGATAAGTCAAGAAATGATAGATGCTTTGAAGTAGGATATGGTATATCTCAAACTGCAACCTTACATGCAAGCATATGTATCTCTGCGCAAGAATTTCAAACTCTCCTCAAAATTCTATAGCCCTTTTCAAGTTTTGCAAAAGGTTGGTCCAGTGGCCTACAAGTTACATCTTCCTTCTCAGGCACGTATCCATCCAGTATTTCATGTGTCCCAACTCAAAAACATATTGGCCTCAAGCACACTTCCTCTCCCAACCTGCCAGTTGTTGATCATGAAGGTGAAATTATCATGCTACCTGAAAAGATCCTGCGCACCAGAACAGTTCTTAGAGGCAACAGATTGGTACGCCAAATTCTCCTACAGTGGACTAACTCTTCTCCGGAAAATGCTACCTGGGAGGATTTCTCTAACGCACTATCCAAAGTTCATCCTTGAGGACAAGGATCATTTTCAGGGAGAAGAAATGTCACAGTGTGACCAGTGAGGGCTGTCATATTGTCTGCTACTAGTACTTAGTTGAGTCTAGTTAGCAATTATGTTATTGGTTGTTATTGTCCGTTTGATGAAGGACACGTACTCTCCATCCACTGCTATAGAATTAGGGTTAATCATTGATCATTATAAGCTGTAAGGAAAAACTCATTTTTCTCTTATCTGAAATGAATGAAACAAATATCATTTGGCTGCGCAAAATGCACAGATCTTGGCCAGAATCTTCGATTCAGGAGGTGTTTATCACCGTTTCTACTCATTTTACTGATCTAGTTGTTGTATATACACAACAGAAGAAAGACAAACATTTAGATCAATCAATAAACCGATTCATCCGATGAGAATACGGAATAAAAGTTTTAAGGAAATGTAACCGAAATATTAATTAATTACATTACATATCCGTACACATTAATCTTTCGTCAGTAAACAATGATCACCAACATTTATTCTACATACATCTAGATACAATGGTAAAGTCTTGGAATAATTTTTTGTCATGCTATCACAGCATAGGTAACATAGGAGAAACGTTAAAGAATACAGAAAAGAAGAGATAACGAGGTATGGATCTAGTGTTAGTAGAAGATGAAGAAAAACAATTCGACAGTGGAGGAAAATGAAGAAGAGAGGGCGAGAATATGAAAATAAAAAGAATAAATGGGATAGTTAGGTCTTTATTAGGGTTTTGTAATTGGAAATGACATTATATATACCCTTGGTTGGGCGTGTGTTGTTCGAAGAATGCATTTTGATTGTGCCATGTGTTTAGTAGTGATTGATTGCTTGACCTTCGGCGTGTATAAACAAACAATCTCTTCTTTTCTTTTGAAATTTATACACAAAAACAACATAACGTAGCATCACTTTCTAATTTTCAGGATCGAAACACTTGACTACGCTTCCATGTCTGTGCAACCATCCTTAAATGTACATGGCTGCTAATGGGTAGCAATTTACATGGGGTGTTTCTTTTTGCAAGTTGATATTCTCTATTAGCAATGTTAAAATAATTTCACAGATAGAACTAAAGATTGTAAATTATGAAAGGATAATAGTAGTCCCACATCGCCAGTTTCCGCATAATTAACTTAAATATAATATGGAAATGCTACTTCACTCATTGTCAATTGGTTTTGAGTTGGATACCCATATTCTAACATAAAGCATTTGATTCCCTGAATGTTGTCTTGGTTAAGATTTCTAACTCCTTAGATATTATATTATGTGAAACTATTCTGAAGACTGATTTTTTCTTTAAAATAAAAGAAATCCACATAAATTATGCCTAATTAATTAAGGAACGAAAAGTATTATCACAATAAGTTATTTTGTGTTTACAATAACCATTGGACTGAATGATCTATTAGTTCCATTTGCAATTATCAAGGCAGTCCGCCTTGAATATCCAACATAAGTCGGCGGGATCGGTCTGACAACACCAACAATCCCCAGCCTGGATAACTTTTTTGACCCAACGACACTTTATGCATGGACTAATCTTTATCTTTCGATCTCTAAAAATCGCGCTTGCACCCTCTGGAGCTGAGGATTCTGGCATGACGCCGCTTCCTAGATGAAGAGAAAACATAGTAGTGAAAATGAGTAAGAGAAGAACCAATCTTGTGGTGCTAGAAGCTGCCATGACTTTCTACTACCGCTATACTTGTTAATGTTTACTTCTTATAAAGACGAAGGAAAATAACAAAAGCGGCTGATTCGTACGTCCATCCACATTTTGCACTGTACTTAAGTAGTATGCTCAAGAAGTCCTGAACCTGAACGCAATCTAGTTCAGGTATCTGCTCACACAAATATTGCTTCATGATCTCAAACTAACAAGGAAGACCTGCCCTATAAGGCATGCATGCTAAAATTCCACACGATATACGTGTATGACGAGTTGAAGATGGAAGACGTGAAAGGCAACCGTATATACCAAAGGAGGTTTGAAAATTTGTTGATCATCACTCGGGTGATGGAAGAAAAGTTCACACTTATTCCCACCTTTGGTAAGCAAAAAAAACAAAAACAAAAAATATGGTTAGTGCTAAACAACATCATTCTCTTGTTGAATAATAATACAGTATCACTTTAGTTCGTAAGGGCAATTCCTATGGGAATCAACAAACCCATATCTTTGTTGAGCCAGGTGGATGGCCAAACTGGTTTTTCCACTATGGTAAAGCACTGGGTGTCAGATAACTAAGCGCGCGACTGAGAGACAAACGCTGGAGTTTGTAGGTAACGCGCCGGCGTTGGTATAACAAGCGTTGGCGCTCAAAGCTTCAACGCGGCGCTTTAACATATGACGCTGGCGTTTGTAGCAAAAGCGCCAACGGGTAGTTTTTTAAATTTCAAAATTCACTTTTTACCTCTATAAATTACCATCAATTTCAAACAATTCACTCACACCAAAATTCACTTCTCTTGAATTTTCTCTTCTAAAATCTATTTCTCAATGGCTGAAAAGGCGATAACACTTTTTTGCGATGCAAAACTTGAAGCTGCTGTTTCTAAGATATGTGGGAGTTTTAAAAAGATTGAAAATTGTGAGGGAAGTGCAAGTTTTTGAAGTTGCTCCAAGAAAATGTTCCGCTAAAAGGCAAAGAAGAGCTCCAGTTTTGAAGGTTAACAATAAAAAATTCAAAAACAAAGGCGAAACTGTCAAAGAGCGCGTTGAATGGAAGATACGTCAAATGAAGATAAACAGGAGGCCAAAACTTGTACTCGATTTTTATTGAAGTTGTTTAGTACGTTTTATTATTACCTAAGTTTATATCTTGTAAAAGAATTGGCATCAATGAATGAAAATATTTAGATTTTAAAATAGAGATTTCCACTTCAGATTAAGCGAAATTTATTACAATTTAAACTTGCAAATAACATCAAACTACATTTTAATAAACCACAACAAAAACATCAAACTACATCAAATCCAGCGACATTCTCTTTGTAGAGTTCATAACATTCAAAATGCTTAAACTCTCTTCCGCTTTCTTCAGTAAACTTGATCTGAGCGATGGTTTTCTGTAAAACAGATAAACAACAAGTTCAGATATTTATGATGCAGTTGATCAGTGAGGACAAAGGTAAGATACTCACCAGTTCTTCGTTTGATAATCCAGAATAGCTACGGTGAACCATCAACAAAACTTCCATATAATGTTTGACTTCCTTAGTGATGAATGCAATTCTTAGTTCTAGGATCTTAGTGTTTCTTATGGTTTTGTTCCGCGATGCTACAAAATGTCCCAATACTCTTTCCCAGAAATAGTCACTGTTCATTGGTCTCATCAAACGATGTATCCAACATCGAACAAGAGTAACATCTTCTTCCATTGTAAAGACCGGGAGCGGCATTCGAGTGCAGTAACGATGTGCTTGAGATGGACCATCTTTTAGAATTCTAAAACACGCTTCGTAACGAAAAGGTTTGCCGTGAGCTTCCTCCCATCAAGAGCTGTTTGGATCATTTCATCTTCAGTTACACCGATGAACTTTTCTCGATCAATTTCCATTACTAGAGCAACAAATGGCTGGACTGAAAGCCTAATAGATTGAAAACGAGCACGCAATTGACGAGCATCTCGGTTTCATGGGTTTCCCGTCAGTGAGACGAACATTGAAAAAATGTTCTCCCAAAAATAAGTGTCTTGATGAAAGGCCATACCAGTGATTACCCTATGAAAAAAATATGCTTTGCATATAGTTATATCCTCTTCTTCAGTAAACTTGGGACCACGATTTATAACAGACATTTCTGGAGAGTGAGAGAGATCAAGAGTTTTAGAAAAAAACAAGAAGAAGAAGATGTGATTTTGGAGATGTGAGGAAAGAAATTTATAGGTCGAGAAACAAAATCGAGTCGTTGGAAATTTATCCGTTGGCGTTTGAAGTAACACCGCGCGCAGTTTTCCTTTAAGCGCCCATTTGAATACCGTTCATGTTTTTAGTAAACCCGCGCGACTTTCCTTTAAGCGCCCGTTTGAATTACCAACGCCTATTTTTTTGTTATAAATACAACACTAGGGGTGGCCTCTCAATCAAACCAACAGATTTATTTCTCAACATCCACCATGTTTTCTAAAAGAAAAGCGAAGCAAATATTATGTGTCGAAGCAAAAGAGGTTTGTCCATTATGTTTCATGGATAACCACAGTCTTATGCAATGCCCTTGGATGTATTCAAAGTGTCCGCAGGAAGGTTGTTCACGCATCAGAATGGTGATTGAATCACAACCGGAAAAGCTCAGGTATTTGCAATGTCAAGATCCCAACTGTCTAGAGGAACCACATATGCTAGATGATGCTATGAAGATTAAAAAGGAAGAAGAAGAAGAAAAGATTGCAACACTCTGCAAAAACTTCAAACTGAAAACCAAATTGAAGGAGTTATTATACTGCAAGCATTGTGGATATGGAGATCACGAATACAAACATTGTCCACAGAGAATCAGTGCATGCTCAAAGCCCGATTGCAAGACTTTTATGCATTTGCGGACTTCTTATGAAGAAAACACATATGGAAGGCATTTATGGGAATGTCCTAAGTGTTTTTTGGTGGAGTGGGTTGATTGAAATTGAAGGACAAATCGATTCACTATGGTATTATGTTATTTAATTTGTTGTTTATTTTGTGTTATTACGATTATCTAAAACCATCAATAACAAGTAATTTAAAATTTTCCTCCATTAAACATTGCACCAACAATTTCATAAATAATAACATACTGCATTGAACACCCACATCATACATGAGAATAAAAGAAATACATTAAATTAAAACAACTACTACATAGGCATCAATTCTCGGCGGGTGGTGGAATTCCAAGGGCGATGTAGGGAACGTATCTTTTGAGCACCCTAAGAATGTTGAAACAAGCATGGAAGTCGAAAGGACGACCGCGGTGAGATGCTTGCCACATCGCTAGAGTTCTGGGCAACACTTCATGTTCGGCTTCACCGTTGAGCTTATTTTGGTGATTCTCCATTAGTTGGGCGACGAACTTCAATACATTCATATTAATTACACTAAAACGATGTTGCAATCCGTGAGAATCACACCCATGGATGTTCCCAGTTTCAGCGGTGAACATTCTGTAAACTTTCTCCCAGAAAGTTTCGGTCGAATCGGCTACATTACTCATGACAGCATCTTGTGTGTGAAAAACAAAGGCTCTACAAATAGCTAAATCCTCTTGTTTAGTGAATCTAACACCACGGACTATGGGAGGCATTTTTTTAGATGATTTGAGAGTGAAGAATGTGTGAATTTGGAGTTGAAATGAGGAGTATTTATAAACTCAAGAATTGTAGCCGTTAGATCACAAGAGTTTCTAGCAGTCCAGATTCAGCCGTTGGCGCTTCTATGACAAACGCGCGCTGGAAGGACAATCTCTGGCGCTTTAATGTAGAAGCGCCAGCGCTTGTGTCTCAAACGCAAGCGTTTGAGGCAAGATCGCCCGGCCTATCATTAATCGCTCGCTACATCATCCAACTCAATGAACAAAGCAACAAATTTGTTGGTTTGAACATCCATTTTTCATGTTTGTTGAGTCCATAGTGGGAGCAAAATCAACAAACTTGATAGTTTGTTGAGTCAATAGGAACTACTCTAAGTAGCCAATAGCCGCTAATATATGTACTAATATATGTAGGGTTCGAAGGAAGGTCTGGCATGAACTCGATCAAAAAGAAAAAGAAAAAGAAAAGAAAAGAAAGATAAAAAAGTAATGGCACGCCATTAGCCACGGCTGCATTTTTTATATATGCACGCAAGTGTACTTTCCCGAAAGACATTGAATAAGCAAAAAATAGGAGTATTATTTATATTGGTTTTGCGCACATTGTTAGTTTTTTTTTTTATATTTTGGGGAAGAGCTTGTCATTAGAATCGCACCAAATGTCTACATATATAATTTGAAATCATCCTCATTTTCTTCTTTCTTTCTAACTCATTTTACTCTCATTAAGGGTCCGCTTGGCACGTTAGTATTAGCAATGCATGATATTGCCAATTACATGTTGTTGCAATGTCATGCATCAGAACTACATGCAGTTCAATGTTTAGTGTGAAAATAAGATGAATGGAATACAATAATGGATTTTTAACTTTAAAATCTAATTAAAATAGAAATAAAAATTATAGATAGATAAAAATAAGAAGATATAAAATATATTTTAAAAAAATGTAAAAAAATAATAATGTAAAAAATAAAAATAAAGATAAAAATAAGAAGATATAAAATATATTTAAAAAAAATGTATAATAATTTTTTAATAACAACTAAAAATTTATAAAAAGAAAAATAATTTTTTTAAATAATAATAATAATAAAAAAGTTTATAAAAAATTTAAAGAAAACATTTGCTAAAATTAAATAAAACAAATTTAAAAAAATTGAAAAATAAAATAAAATAATATTAACATAAAAAATTTAAAAATAAGAAAAGAATTAATTGATTAAAATTGAACATTTAATAAAGAAAATATAATAATATTAAAATAATAAAATTGAAAAATAAATAAAGAAACCAAAAAAATAATAAATAATAAAGGAAACAAAAAAAATAATATGGGTATCCCCGTTCCTCAAAAGTTGATGCGTTCCAAGAGGTCCCAGGTTTGAGTCCCCGATGGCGCAATATTGCAGAATTTGACATGGAAGGTTGAGTTAGCTTGCCCCCTTGCGACATAATCATCCCCCGGCTCCTTTGGCTAGTTCCTCATGAGGCTCACTGGTAGGCTAGCACGACAATCTGTTAAACTTATGTAGTAGTACGCTGTTGGAGCTTAGCTTGTTAGGCTTCCAACTAGCTTCTTGTAATAATACTCTTAATTTGACTAATAATAATATAAAAAAAAATAAAACTGAACATATTGTAAAAAATTTTTATAATAAAACAATAATAAAAGAAAAATTAACATAAAAAATTAAAACTGAATATTTAATAGTTAACAAATAAAGTTTAAAAAGAATATAATGAAAATATATCTGATTCTGCAAATAAAATAAGATGTCAATATTTGTCAACGGTGTAGTTGAAGGGGGTAATACAGGGCCGCATTCAATGCACACCACAAGACGAGGTTATTCAATATAGCCCTTTGGAGGATAGTAGGAACTACATGTAGTTGCTATGTCGTGTAGTTAGATTCATGTCAAACACCCAACATTTGAATGCAGCCCTTGACTACTCCCTTTGACTGCACTAACTCCCTTTGACTGCACTACACCCTCCAACTACCTCCGATTTAAGCGTGCCAAACGGACCCTAAAGGTTTAGAAAGTGACCTCCTTATGAATTCGAAAATTATCCTGAAAGATCGAGCCAACTTTCAAAAGCTTTGTACAATTTCCAAAATTTTGGGAGCGGGTAAAACATGATCACTGGCTAACTTTCAATAACTAAATGGCTTAGTTTTTGAGAGTGTGGAAGCAAGCGTTAAAACAGATTTATTTCATTAACTTTCGAAAGCTAAAGACTTAGTTTCTGGAAGTATCGCAGTGAGCATGTTTTATTTTGCTCGTCCATTTTCGAAAGTTCAGAGTCTCTGCTTCTGGAAGTTATGCAATTTCCAAAAGTTACATCTCTTTATTTTCGAAAGTTCAACAGTGAGGATTACCAACATCACATGTTTTTCGGCCATGGGTTACATGAAAGTTTGGGGAAATTCTATAATCCATTAGTCTAACAGAATCTGAAGTCCGACTTTAGCAAGTGATTCAAGCGTGAGCTTTGGCATCTAAGCTTGACAACAGATTTAACATATCAATGCCCGCGGATTCAGCCAAACAATGTGTTAGCACATTGCCAAGGGGCTTTGTTAGAAGCAAATTCCTTTTTTTTTTTTTTTACTTATTCTTCCTCATTTTCTTCAGAATATGGCTTTTCAAGCGCAATGCTCTCAACCATAGAGATTGAAGGCATTCCCAAGCTATCAAATCTTGGTCCTCTCATAACTCATTCAATATAAAAGAGAAGAATAAAATTCTTTGCCTCTTCAGCGGAACAAAGAAATCTAATGAAAATATTCGGAGTTTTTCACGCCAATCATCACAGCCCATCTTTCCTTAACTTTTTGCCCGCATTTTCTTGCCAGATCCAAAGTCATGGTGGTATGCTTTGATTTATCATTTTCTTTATAAACAATAACTTTAGTAGAGATCCAGAAGAATTCTTCAAAGTAGTCAAACACATCAGTTGAGTCTTATAATTGGTCAATTTCTACTTGAAGGTCAACATCGACTTATTCCTCGTTTTTACGAAAAATCTTCAAGCCCAACAATTTCTTGAGAATTTTGATAAAGTACCCCTCTCTCAGGAACCCAAAAAAAAAAAAAACCCGTTATTTTGAAATTTGTTAAAGTACCCTCACGTTAGTTTTTCCATCTAGTGTTAGTTAAGATTAATTTACTTTACATATTTGCCCTTTACTTATTGCCACATTGATTTTCTACATCATTTTTCAGGTTCGTCGAGTCCGGTTCAGGATCGGTACACCGCTTTCAGGTTCGTTACATCATTTCCCAAAAAGGGTTCACCATTTAAGTGTTTTGGGGTTTTTGGTTGGAGGAAAATCGACCTTCTACAACATTTTTTAGGTTCGTCGAGCCCGGTTTAGGATCGTGACAACACTTTCAGGTTCGTCGAGCCCGGTTCAGGATCGTTACACCGTTTTCAGGATCGTCGGATCATTTACCCTCCCCTCCAAGGAGATATAATTCAGGGGTAAATATGACTTTTAATTGGAAAGATAACTGCCACCTAGCACTTAACTGGATGGAATTTTCCTTTTGAATAAAACGGGATACTTTAACAAATTTCTAAAAAACGGGGACACTTTTTTAGTGAAATGTGAAAAGTATGGGTACTTTATAAAAAAAGCCCCAATTTCTTTGCAGAGACAAAACTAGGTTTAAAAATTTATTTGAGATAATATGCTTGATTTTGTTTTGATTGTTGTAAAAGTATTTATTATTATACATATAAATTTGGTCTTCCTTCGAGTCCCACACCATAAAAAGAAAAAGATTAATACTCCCTCCGTACCACATATATAGGCGGAGGGACCAATTCTCTTAGATTAAGAAAATTACCTTGAATTCATCATTTTTCATGTTTTTTTATTGTTTTACCCTTTGTCTTATTACTAACACAATTTTCTATGTACAATAAATACGGGTAATTGTGAGAAAATTTATCTTGAAAATAGGACTCCGCCTATCTAGTAGGACAAAGAAAATTCAAAATCCCGCCTATATAATAGGTACGAAGGGAGTAAAAGGTAGAAACAAAAATATTCACACTTACATGCTTATATCTATGGCGAGTGCTAAACTTTCTGATTAGACTTTCCGATAGGCATTCACCCTAAATAGAGGGTCACCGAATAAACAAGAATGAACCAAAAAAGATAATAGTTACACAAATGATGACTCTTTAAGCAACGCCCCAAATCATATATCTTGCGTCATTCGTCAAAGAAATAGATTCAGAGGCCAATATTGCATTTAATCAATCCCAAGGAAGAGGGCATCCACTTATCAACTCTGAACGTATGATAAAATGTTTGCGGGGTTATAAAAACCTTCCTAGTTTTGGGCCTATCCCACCTTTCACAAATGGTTATGGGGTGCCAAACTTGACAAAAAGACTAATTTCGCTCCAAAAATTATCCTTCTACTAACTCATATAAATACTAATCGTTACCATTTTCAGTAAAAAAAAAAAAAAAAAAAAAACTTTTTATTCTCATCTAATCCGTCCAAATTCCATAAACCCTAATCATTTTTTTCTAATCTTCTTCTCCAACGATCTCCGATCCAACCAAGAAAAACTTAAATCTTCATCAACCCATTCTTTTATTAGCATTTCTTCATTGATTTACATGTTTAAAACTTCAATTTTGAAAACTCAAAATCTTTGATTTACCCAGAATCGGTTTATGTGGATCTATCGTATCAACTGATTCTGGGTTTTGTTCTTTGTCCATGACGAGCATGCAGAGGAATCGGTTTATTGGATGACTAGCATCGACCGATTATGTGGAGAAATCAAAATATGAAAAGACATCACCAGAATCGGTTTATAAGTGCATTAACATAAACCGATTCTGGGTAATAATTTTTTTTTTGATCTACGTGCTCTTACAATCGGTTTTTATGTACGTGTTAACGTACTGATTGTGAAGTTGTCTCTTCATACTCCATTTCACAATTGGTTTTTATATATGTACCACATAAACCGATTTTTAGGGTTACATTTTCCTTTGTATTTTTGTAGTTAGAATCGGATTACATGTATTGTTTTATACACCGATTTTGTGGTTTGATTATTTTGTTGTAGATATGGACTTCAGTCATCTGAGCTTCTTTAACCTCTCCATGGAGAAAGAGGATGGTACAAGAAAATTGGAGATCGTGGAAAGGAGCATGTACAAGTTCTCATTTGGAAGGGAGACCAAGTTGGTGCAGGCGTTGAAACTTGCGGACCAACTTTCAAATGGAAGAGCTGATTGATCTCATCCGATTTTCCAGAAGGAGGAGGAATGAAATTGCAGCACGGAGGGCAGCGGACACTGAGGATGATACCCTGTGGGAAGAAATGTTCGTCGATGTTGCAGCTGCTGCTGTCGATGCTGGTGATGCTGTTGTAGATGCCAATGTCGGTGGTGCTGGAGCTGAAAATGAAGGTGGTGCTGCTGATCCTTAATGACATTATATTATCATAACTATTTAAGTTTGAATTATTATGTTATCCCTAAATGAATAGTACAAGTAGATTTACGTTGAGGGTTTGAGAGAGCTCTGTGAATCGGGCGACCGACTCAGTTGAATCGGGCGACTGAATCAGTCGATTTTTTTTATTCATATTTTCAATTTGGGTTTGTATGTTTTGCATTCAATTCTCTTCGAAAAATTCTTTGAAGAAGTTATTCTAATGATTGGTGATGAGAGTATTTCAAATCTAGTTCTTCATGATGTCTGAATCGGAGGAAAAGTTAATTTCTAGATTGGAATCTGAAGATTTTGAAGTAATTGATAAATCAACTTTTTTAGTTGGAAAAAATGGTAATCATCCTGCACTATATATTCCTGATGTGGTTATTGATGCTTATTTAGATGAATGGAAAATTTAGTTTAATTGGGAGATTAGATTTTGTTAAAATGAAAATGGAAGTTGTTGAAACGATTTTGAGGAAACAATGGAAACTTACTAGTATGTGTAAACTGATTCCAATTAGTAAAGGTTTTTTCATCATTAAGCTAGATAATGAAATTGATCAGCTACATATTTTTAGTGGTTTTTGGTTGGTTGAGAATCAAGCTCTACAGCTCAGGGTTTGGGGAAAAAATTTCAATCCAGAGAATCAAAAGTCATCTTCTGCCTTTGTATGGGTGAATTTACCTGGGTTGAGTATTGAGTATTGGAATGAATCAGTTGTTATGTCAATTGGTAGAGATATTGGTCGTCCTGTTAAGGTGGATGAAACTACATTGAAGAAGGAGGTTGAATATTATGCTAGTATACTGGTGGAAATCGATTTAGAAAAATCTATTCCAACTGATGTGTGGGTAAAATCTCAGTATGGTGGTTTTTCTCAGGCAATCAGTATTCCTAAGCTTCCAAAGTTTTGCAATCATTGCAAAGTAGTAGGATATTTTGTGGCTGAATGCAGGATAAAAAGAGGTGAAGGGGATGGAACTAAAAGTGTTTTTATTGAGAAACCAAAGAAAGTTTGGAGGACTAGATCACAAGAAGTTAATAACTTAACTGCTGAAAAATTTGATATTCTTTTTACACCTAAGGAGAAGCCAGTTGAAATTCATGATGAACTGTTAAGAGAAAATGAAGTTGTTAATGTTGTTATTCAACCAATTCTAGAAGATGGTGAAAGTTCTTTCACTGGGGCAATAGATTCTTCTATGGAATTTCCTCCATTATCTATGGAGAAACTTATTCAGATATCTTCTAGTGGTGTAGTCCAAATCAACAGTAGTGAACAATCCTAGTTTTCAAGTGGAGGATTTGGGGTTTTTTGCTTCTGCAAGTAAGTTCCAAGCTCTGGTTGATATAGCTAAAGAATGTTCAGAATTACCTAAAAAAGAGAAGAATACCATTAAATCTCAAGTAAACAAGGGTAACAGAGTTAAGGAGGTTGATAATACACTGAAAGGTAAATCTGGTGTATCCTTAATTAATACTAGAAAGCAATCTCCTAGAGTTTTAGTTAAAAATAAAGGAGGGACAAGTCTTGGAGCATCTCAACCCAATTCTTCTCAATGAGAGTGTTATTTTGGAATTTCCGAGGCTTGAAAAGAATAAGATCCAAAGACAAACTGTATAGTTTAGTTAAACAATTTAATCCATCTTTGATATGGGTTGCTGAACCTAAAATAAGAGTTAATGGTAGGGGTTTTAATAAATTGAGGTTATCTGGAATGAGTCAAATGTTGATTCATAACTCCAGTTCTACTCATAAAGGTAATATTTGGTTATTCTGGCAGTCTTCTTTACAGTCTCCTAAGGTGGTGTCTATAACTAAACAAGCAATTACTGTGAAGTGGGGGAGGTATTAGTTACTGGAATTTATGCAGCTTGTCTTATTATAGATAAAAGATAGTTATGGGAAGAACTTGAAAGAATTAGTGAGATGGATTGTCCATGGCTTGTTATTAGGGATTTTAATGTAGTGTTAACCTGTGAAGAAAAAGTTGGAGGAAGAAGCCCTTTAAGAATATCAATGACAAATTTTAGAAACTGTTTGGAATCTTGTAGACTTATTCAGGCATCCAAAACATGAATTGACTTTTCTTGGTGTAATAACAGAGTGGGGAGAAAAAGGATACTCTATGATTTAGATAAAGCTTTCTATAATATAAAATGGTTAGATATGTATGAAGGTTGGAGTTATAAGGTTGGTGTCAGAGGTGTATCATACCATGGTCCACTTTTTGGTTGTACAACTGGAATTCCTAAGCCAGCTAATGTTCCTTTTAGATACCAATCAGTATGGACTACTCATCCAGAGTTTCTAAAGCTAATTCAGGAGTCTTGGGAAGAAGATTGTGAAGGTAATCCAGCTTTTGTCTTCATGCATAAGTTGAAAAGATTTAAGAACTATGTAAAAAAATGGAACTGAGAGGTATTTGGTGATTTAAGATTGAAGATTGAAGATTAAACAAACTGAAGAAGAAGTAATGACTGCCTCTTTACTTTCAGATGCTCAGCAAGAGAATATTGAACTGTTGAATAATTTAGTTACTGCAAAAGGGAAGCATGAGGTTGTTGCTCAACAATATAATGAGATTTTGAGATCAAAATCTAGAGTGCAATGGATAAAGGATGGGGGCGCAAATACAGCTTTCTTTCATACAACTATGAGAATTAGAAAAGCAAATAATTGTATTGCAGAACTGGAAGATACTAATGGTAATGTTGTTATAGCAGAATCAAATAGCTACTTTGTTGGTTTCTCATTTTCAACAAAAATTTAAATATCAACCTGTGGAGTTAGCTGAGAATCTTTTGAAGTAATTCCTAAGGTGATAACTGAGGAGGATAATAATGTCTTGGATGCTACTCCTACAACAAAAGAAATTAAAGATGTAGTTTTTGGTATATGGTAATAGTTTTCCTGGTCCTGATGGATTTTATAGGTAGTTTCTATAAATTTGCATGGGAAGTCATATGGCATGATCTGGTAAAGGCAATACAATACTGTTGGACTTGCAGATTTATACCAAAAGGTATGAATTCAAATTTTTTATTTTTACTGCCAAAAGTTCAAGGTGCAAGAAGGGATGATCAATATAGACCAATTGGACTTGCCAATTTTTGTTTCAAAATTATTACAAGAATAATAACTACCAGTATGGGTGCTGTAATTGAAAAAGTAGTATCAAGTCAACAAGGTGCATTTGTTAAAGGAAGAGGGATACATGAAAAAAATAGTTCTAGTATATGAATTAGTAAATGAATTGAATGTTAAAAGAAGATGAGGCAATGTGGGGCTGAAGTTGGATATAACATAGGCTTATGACTCTCTAAGCTGTATTTTTGTTTGAAACTTTAAGACATTTTGGTTTTTCAGAAACTGGTATGCATTGGTTGCTGAAAATATTTCAGTCTGCTAAAATTTCTGTATTGGTGAATGGTGTGCCTTGTGGTTTCTTTGATGTAAGTAGGGGACTCATACAAGGAGATCCCATATCTCCAATATTGTTTATGATAGCAAAAGAAGTTTTAAGTATAAATCTGTATAAAATGGTTCAAGAAGGTGCAATTAAAGCAATGGTGAATAGGAATGGATATCATCCATCACATTTGCTTTTTGCTGATGACATTTTCATTTTCTGTAATGGTCATAAGAAATCATTGGAGAAACTGATGCAATTGTTGAATAAGTATCAAAAAGCTTCTAGTCAAATGGTGAATAAGGTTAAAAGTAAGTGTTTTGTGGGAGGTGTAACAGAAAATAGAAGAAGAGAGATTGCAGAGAATCTGCAGATGAAATTATCTGAATTTCCATACAAATACTTGGGTGTGATTTTAAATCCAGGAAGAGTGAGGAAATATCAAGTTTGGGGTATTGTTGAGGTGCTACAGAAGATGTTAGCTGGATGGATGGGTAAACTTTTATCTTTTTCTGAAAGACTAACTCTAGTAAAAAAAGTGTCTTGTGCAGTATACCCATCTACAATATGTCTGTATACAGATGTCCAAGTGCAGTTGTAAAAGAGTGTGAAAGGATAATAAGGAATATTTATGGTCAGGAGACCCAGGAGTGAAGAAACTCATTACTGTTAAATGGGATGAAGTTTGTGCTCCAATAGAAGAAGGTGGTCTAGGAATAAGAAGACTGGAAGTTGTTAATAAGGCACTTTTGTTGAAGTTATGGTGGAGGATTAAAACTGAAGATGAAGAGTGGACTAGATTCATGAAAGGAAAATTCAAGAATAAGAAAGGGGAGTGGATAACAACTTACAAACAATCCACCATATGGCCAGGTATAAAATGGGTGATGAATATCTTTGAGGAGGGAAGTAGATGGATAGTAGGAGATGGACAGAGTATATCTTTATGGAGGGATAAATGGGTGAAGGATTATGCATTGAGTGATGTGCATCAACAAGATGATTATATTATACAGCACAAGGATATGAAAGTGAGTGATATAATTGTGAATAGAGAATGGCAAATCCTAGTTGAGATGAATGCTTACTTTAATGTGAATGAATTGCCAAGTATTGAGAATGGAGCTGATAAAAGAATCCGGAAAACTGAATTAACTGGAAAACTTTCAGTTGCAAATGCAATACAGGCAGTCAGGAAGAAATTTCCCATTGAGCCATGGGATAAAAAAATATGGAGGCCCTGCATACATCCTAATATAGCCTGCAATATGTGGAATATTATAAGAGGTGTTGTGGCTACAGAAGAAAATGTCAGAAAAAAGGGTTCAGTACTGCATCCAAATGTTACTTATGTGCCAAGGGGAAAGATACACTGGTGCACTTTCTATGGAATTGTCCTTTAAGTAAGAGTATTTGGAACTGGCTGGGAGGTATTTTTAATTTCCTACACCCTTCTACATTTGATGAAGTTCTTAGCTGCGTGAAAAATAAAAGTGCTGCAGTTAAAGAACTTTGGTATATATGTTCTTTTACACTGATAGTTCAACTGTGGTGGACTAGAAACAAGAAGATTTATGAAGATGAGAAACCTAATACAAAAACCATTAAACATTTTTTTTGGTGGTTTACTAAGCAATGCAATGTTAGGATGAAGGGAATGATGAATAACTGTGTCTATGATTTGAATATAATTCTATTCTTTGGTTTAAAAGGAATAAGAAGTAGAACAGTTAGAATTAAGGAGGTCTTCTTTAGATTGCCAGAAGATAATCATATTTTAATATGCTGTGATGGAGCAGCTAAGGGCAATCCAGGTGTGGCTGGTTTTGGTTTTATAGGCAAGAGCAGTGATGGAGAGTGTGCAGGTGCAATGGCAGGTGGTCTGGGTATGGCAACAAATTATATAGCTGAAGTAATGGCTTTGGTGATGGCAGGGGAATGGGCTGTAAAAAAACATTTTTGAATGTGTGTTTCAGTCTTGATTCAAAAGTTGTTTTACTTTCTTTCTCAAGTAATAAAATTCCTTGGATGGTGTATAACAGATGGGAAAAAGTAAGAAGTTGCTTGAGAAATATCTCCTTCAGACATTCCTATAGAGAATCTAACTTCTCTGTGGATAAGTTAGATAAAAAAGGTTCAAATTTGGATAGGGGGAGTTTATCAAATACGATGCAAAACCAGAATTTATTGGAAGGATGGATGATGAGGATACCACTTATTTTATATTTTGTTAGTTTGGTAAATGTATAGTTTTTTGTTCATTCTCATTTTTGTTTAATGTAGTACTATAACTTAGCCTTGGAATGTCTTGGCTAAGATGAATTTTTGTTTAAATTTTTAGTAATAAAAATATGATTTAGCAAAAAAAAATTAAAAAATTATTATGTTTATGGTTTTGATAATTATATTTCTTGTTTTGGATAATTATGTATGTTTTAAGTCTGGATGATTATGTTTTAAGTTTGGATTATTATGTTTATGGTTTGAATTATTATGTTTGAAAATGACAGAATAAGTTTATGCAGGCTTCATACTTTGTTTTGCAAATACAGGCACACAATCGGACTAGACAGTCAGACTCAATCTTTAGAAAAGTATATCAAAGAGTTATATCTCAATTTCTCAATTCAATCCGCAATCAAACAAATAGGAATTTGCGAGCTCGATTGAATAAGAGAAATAACTTGGACGGTATTACAAACCAATATCCAAGTGTCAATCAATTCAATCAACAACCCAAAGGCCGGATTCAAGAACTGATTGAACTTAACGCACAACCTGTGATATTTCAATTATATAAACAAATATAATGTGGAAAAGAAATAGCACAGACACCAGAAATTTTGTTAACGAGGAAACCGCAAATGCAGAAAACCCCCGGGACCTAGTCCAGCTTTGAACACCACACTGTATTAAGCCGCTACAGACACTAGCCTACTACCAATGAACTTCGGACTGGAATGTAGTTGAGCCCTAACCAATCTCACACTGATCAAGGTACAGTTGCGCTCCTTACATCTCTGAACCCCAGCAGGATTCTACGCACTTGATTCCCTTAGCTGATCTCATCCACAACTAAGAGTTGCTACGACCCAAAGTCGAAGACTTGATAAACCAATCTGTCTCACACAGAAAAGTCTATTGATATAGATAAATATGTCTCCCACAGAAATACCTATGAGTTTTTGTGTCGTCTTATGATAAATCAAGGTGCACATGAACCAATTGATAAACCGGACTTATATTCCCAAAGAACAACCAAGTATTATCAATCACCTCACAATAATTTTAATCGTATGGAAGCGAAACAAGATATTGTGGAATCACAAGCGATGAGACGAAGATGTTTATGACTTCTTATAATCTTACCTATAGGAGATAAATCTCAAGCAAATCTTAGAAAAGATAATACTCAATCACGATAGTATAAATAAGATCGGAACACGCAACTACAGAGAAAATAGTTGGGCCTGGCTTCACAATCCCAATGAATTCTTTAAGTCGTTAACCTATAGGGTTTTGGAATATACCTAATGTTAAAGGAGAATCGACTCTAGTCGCAACTAGTATTACACAGGAGGTGTGGGGATTAGGTTTCCCAGTTGCTAGAGTTCTCCCTTATATAGTCTTCAAATCAGGGTTTGATAGCTTTGGTACAAAGCAATCAATATTCACTGTTTGATAAAACCTGATCTAAGAGCCAAGCTAAGTTTGCTTGAAACCAAAGCAATATCTCTCCACCATTAGATGGTCTTAGCTTGTTACACACAAATGAAATGTACCTTCATTTAGATATGGATAACCGTACCTAAACGTGTACACTAGGTTGGCTCAATAATAGTTAACCGAAGTTAGCCATATGAACACTTTCATATCAACCTTATTCATCTTAACCACAACTAGTTCAAATGACTCAAATGGAACTAGTTAAAGAGTTGTTCAACTGTTTATATTCTCATAGAAGTATACAAGACACAATTGAAACAAAATCGGTTTGATCCACTCGAATCAATTCATGAACATTATAGACACGGTTTACAAAAGATTGCATTCCTTATTATATAAATGTATTAGTTCATGACACAACCGATTCTAGAACTTAACCCACTCAAGTATGCAAACGGGTACGCATACTTAAGTAGCCGGACTTGGACTGTGTCCGACAGTACGCGAACAGGTACACATACTATCACACATCCAAAACATCAGTTGAATTCAGTACGCGTACGGGTACGCATACAATAGTTCCCAGACTTCAAATGAGTTCGCCAGTACGCATATGGGTACGCATACCAAGGCTCCCGGACTTTACCTGACCTCGCCAGTACCCATACGAGTATGCATACTATACCGGTCTTGGATCAACATATATGCAAGTACGCATACTATGTCTATAATCCAATTATGGTTAAGTGTTCTAAACTCTATTTCAATCATTGAAACATTATTAGAGGATGCAATAGTTGTTTTCACAAACTATTAGCATCAAAGCTATTTTTAAGTGATTGACATAATCAATACGAAACATTCTGAGTTTACATCAAATGAGATGTTACAAGGCGATTTTCATATGATCATCTTTTGACTTTCGTCAAGAACATAAGATGAACTTGTTTAAAGCGAAAGCTTACCAACACATATTTCGAGAAATATGTAAGCGAGTTAAACTCAGCTCGAAATATCAAATGTGTATAATCGAATACTATATAGCTATACGACTTTTGTCTCAATATAGGAGATAGAGTATAAATAGACTTTCCGAGTGATAGATGAGTTTCAGTCTCCACATACCTTTTGTTGATGAAGTTCCACAAACTCTCCTTAGTAGTTATTCGTCTTCAATTGATGAACGCCGTGAAGTCAAATCTCAACTACACAATCTATCCTAGTCCTAGACATAGCTATAAGTAGATTAGAAATCAAGACTTATAGTTTTGATCACTAAATTTGACAAACAAGCTTGAGATAGCAACGCTTGCGAGTTTGACCGAGCAGTGCTCTAACAAATCGGTTTATATATGACACAACAAAGACCGATTATAAGAATCAGTTTTTATCTGAGCATACTTTTACCGATTATGTGTTCCCTTCTTGAATCCCAAAGAACACTACCCAGAATCGGTCTAAGAGTGCATGAACGTAAACCGATTCTGAGTAGTATTTCCGTTTTTTTTTTTTTTTTTTTTTCTTTTCCAGTTGTTTGATATTTTGAAGATCAATTTACGTTAGTTGATCTCACACCTAACACGGTCAATTAACACCTAAAACGAATAATTAACACTAATTAATCATGGGTAAAATGGGTAGTTAGATAATAGTTGGATAAGGGGTTCTGTAAAATTTATTTCTAATGACCTTTTTTGTCATTTAGTAACAGGCCCCAAATAATTGTCTTAGACCCCAAACTAGGAATTTATAAAAAGGGATCCATAGTCATTGACAATGCTTTTTCTAAAGACAGTGAAATGATCTTGACCACCAAATAGAAAATTATTTTTACTAGACAAAATAGACCACACGATAGAAGACAGCTATGCTCAACAATTCGAGAATGAGAGGGTTGTAGTAACCAGAATTTCATCCTTTTGTACCCTCTTATTTTTTGATTAATAAATTTTCTTTGTCGATCAATAAAATACTTCATCCTAACATAAAAGGGTTTTATCCTCGAAACAAAGATTCTGATCCTGAAAGGAACGAAAAAATAGGACGTAAAAATAAAGGAAACATAATGGATTCATCATGAGATAAATATCCAGGCCAGGCTAGAGAAGTTATAGGCATTCTGGAATTTCCCACACGAACATGAAAAGAATTCCGATAGCCTTCCAAACAATTAATTACACACGATGACGAACTTTGATGCTCTAAATGCACTTCCAAAGTTTTTCTATTCGGTATAAGCCTAGACATTTCAAACTGAAATAGACGTAGTTTTCCATCTTTTGGAAATTCTCAAAATCCTCAGGTCATATTTTGCTCTCCCCTACCTAAAATTAATAGACGTAGTTTGCCATCCTATGGGAATTCTCAAATCCTCGGATCATATTTTGCTCTCCCCTACCCAAAATCATGAAGATTTGGTATAAGTGAATGAAAAGTAAAATCAAAGTTTGACATTAACAAGTGATCGGATTGCACAAGCAAAAGATTTCAGGCTTACGATATGGGCAACTCCTCCACCCTATTCTACCAGACAAGCAACTACTAGCAGCAAGCTTGAAGTAAACAAACTAAAATCTGCCACCCCTGCTATCACATGGTTGTCAAAACACATTTGACGGTGTAAATTTGTTGTATACTCGAGCCAGTTCATAACAAAAATATATTAAAAAATTATGTAATAAAATACAAAAAAAAACTTATTTCGTTTAAATAAATAAATTAAATATGATAATTATAGGATTATAAAATTATAAACAATCCATTATATGGGAGCTCCCGTTGGAGTTTGGAGGTCCTCCTCTCTCTCTTAAAAAAGAAAGTAATTTTTTTAAGAGAGAGAAAGGAAGGAAACTTCTCTTCAAAACTGAAAGTTTTCTTCACAACAAGAAATTGTAAGATCCTTTCTGACAAATTTCATACATATATCCATCCATCCAGCTTTACGATAGTTTCAATACTCTGTCTGTTGAAAAAGGTGAGCAAAAATCAATTAAAACCCCTGTTTCCTGTTGTTCCTTCCATTGAATTTTGTTGTGAAAACCTCTTAAAACCTCTCAAAGGTGGTACCTTTATGATGCTTTCATGTTTTTCTTGTTGAATTAAATCTGGGTTTCTCTTCATTACCTCTGATTTCTCCTTAATTTCTTGTTTTAGTGATTGTGTATGAGGATTAAGGATACGAGCAACGTGGGTTTTTCAAAAAATTTCTCTTTTAGATTTCAGATTTAGTGTTTTGATGGAATGAAATCCTGTCTTACTGTTCGCTTTTAGGTTTTTTTCTTTTCCACTTGGGAATTCAATTTTGTTTAGAGATGGGGTTGGCATTGACCTTCGTTGACCATGGATTTGTTTTGGTTTTTACAGGGTGAAGGAGAAAATGGGATCCATGGAGTATGATAGTCATAATTGGATCTGGGATGGTGTATATTATTACCCACACTTTTTTGGAGGTATAATGCTTACGGCTGCTGTTCTCGGGTTGTCCACGAGTTATTTCAGCGGAATTGGTGTGCATTATTTGCCATTTTACTGGCCAGATTTGAGATTGTTTCATAAGAAGAAATATGTGAAGAAACCTGTTAGGGTGTACATGGATGGGTGTTTTGATCTTATGCATTATGGTCATGCAAATGCGTTGAGACAAGCTAAAGCATTGGGTGATGTTTTGGTTGTGGGTGTCGTTAGTGACGAAGATATTATCGCAAATAAAGGTCCTCCTGTTTTATCCATGGAAGAAAGGTATAATGTTTTTTTGGCTTCTATTTCAGTTGCTTCTATATGGATTTCAGAACCATATGAGTTTGCATGCTAGTTGTTGAGTAATGTGATCTAATTTATGGACTCTTTTGTAGGCTGGTTCTTGTTAAGGGCTTGAAATGGGTTGATGAAGTCATTGCCAACGCTCCATACGAAATTACTGAGCAATTCATGAGTCGTTTATTCAATGAACATCAGATTGACTTCGTTATTCACGGTGATGATCCTTGTCTACTCCCAGATGGTACTGATGCTTATGCTCTAGCAAAGAAAGTGGGTCGTTACAAGCAGATAAAAAGAACTGAAGGTGTTTCGAGCACAGACATTGTAGGTACTATATTTCCACCTATCCGTCTGATAGTACATTATTTATTTGGGGTTTTGGTGTATTTTGTCTGTTCTCATGCACTGATCTTCTTTGGTTTTTATTATTATTTAGGAAGGATACTTTCTTCGATGAAAGATACAGAAGTTGTCGAAAATGTTAGTAATGCAACAGTGCCTGAACCACTCCAAACCACGAATGCCACGCAAGCTGAAGAAAAAACTGGTAGCAAAACCCAAGTATCATTTCTACCTACTTCTAGACGGATTGTTCAGTTTTCAAATGGCAAGGTATTTCAGTTTTATTTTCTTTGATTGATCAAGTAAATTTTGCATCAATTCATGGAAGTGATTTCTGGGAGTAAAATTGGATCTTCCAATCTGATTAGGGGACAGTGACAAAATGAATATAATGTGAAGACGTCATATATAACATACTAATAATGATTTGCGAATGCATGGTTATTTTATTTCCTTCAGGGACCTGGACCAAATGCTCGTGTGGTATATATTGATGGTGCTTTTGATCTTTTTCATGCCGGACATGTGGAGGTACTGTAACCAAAATTTGCAGAAGTATGCTCACTTTATGTCGTCATGCGTGGTGCATGGTTCATTTGATTTCGTTGCTGTTGAACAGCTGTCATTGGTTTGTTGGACATCTTATTTTTGATGTTTGGTTTCTGTCTAGTTGGTAGTCTAAATTTTGCTTCTTAGGATAGTAACTTCTTACATAGCTAAAGAACTGGGAAAGAACCTGTAACGGAAAGCTATATACGGTCACCGACTAACAAGGTGGATATATTTTGATACCCAATTCTGACAGGAGTTGTTTGGCAAATACTTGAAAGCTGCTAAGCCATTTCGTCATTACCATTTGTTAAACTTACATAACTTGAACATTTGAGTTACGCATAAAATAGCAATAATGTACTTAGGGTTTCTTTCTATCTCTTCTCAGATCCTTAGGAGTGCGAGGAAGCTTGGAGATTTTCTGCTTGTTGGCATCCACACTGACCAAACTGTGAGGTATCGTTTTCTCCCGCACACCTTTTTGTTTTCAATGCCCTTCATATGTAAATTCTTGCTAGTATTCCACCTGAGATTACTGATCTTCACAGGGATTGAGATATTTCTGCTACGTAAGATTAGAGTTATTAACATGCCTAGCTTCAATGTGCAGTGAGCACAGAGGAAATAACCTTCCCATTATGCATCTTCATGAGCGTAGTCTTAGTGTGTTAGCATGCCGGTATGTTGATGAGGTTATCATCGGGGCACCCTGGGAAGTTACGAAGGACATGGTACGTGTGCTTATAATTGTGTGGTGTATTTGTCCAAGTATTTATTCTTTATAGCACTTAGTAGCTGTATAAGCTTTGTGGTTTACAAACCTATCTTCTTTTCTTGTTCATCTGGTTATATATGTCTTGCACTTCTTTTTGAAACCAAAGGTTATAACGGCCTTTAGATTCCGACCTTCCTTTTGTCTGTGCTGATAAATATTCTTTGGCTTGAGCAGATAACAACTTTCAACATCTCTTTGGTTGTTCATGGAACCATCGCGGAGAACAATCCTTTACTTAAAGTAAGTTTAAAGTTATTGTGTACAGCAATGGGCATGATTGTGTGAACAGATTTTATTTCGATCATCAGTTCAAAGTGGAAAGACCTAATAAGGTGATCATGAATTATGTAGGATTCACATGATCCATATTCAGCTCCAAGGAGTATGGGGATTTTTCGCACACTTGATAGCCCTAAGAATATAACCACCACCTCGGTGGCGAAAAGGATAATTGCTAATCTTGAAGCTTACAAGGTACTTTAATATATCTTTTATTTGAACATCTTAGTTTGGTTCTTAAAAATGATGGGAAATAAAAGTTAGCTTGCTGTCTTCATATTGTCTTTTTTTATAAGAGTGATTTCATCTCTGTCGAACAATTACCTTTACCAACTTTCAACATCATATGCAGAAGCGTAATGCAAAAAAGGAAGAAAGCGAGAAGAGATACTATGCTGGGAAGACGTTTGTTTCAGGCGACTGAAGAGGTCGAACAAACTTTTTGTGGTGCTATTTTAAAGTGAAGAAGAAACCATGTTCCAACAGTTCTTTAGACAGCTGAAAGGTCTGCAACCTCTTTTTCTACCCTGCTCTATCCCATCTCTCAGGATCCTTGGTGTTATCCTACATAGTGAAGGTCTATCATAATGTCTATTCTTGTATTTGTTCTGGTGTCAAGAAGAAACATAATGGAAACAGAAGGAGAAAAAAAGAAAAAGAAAACGTTAATCCGAGTCTCCTTCCCTAGGGTTCCTGGTAACTACTGAAGAATGTGTATTACTGATAGATTCTCCCTGTCCATTTGTTCGTAACGAAGAATAGAAGAACAGTAGATAATATATTTCAACGCGAATTAGACAAATACTTGTGATGATGCTTCTGTTTTGTGATACAGCACATACGTACAAATTCATTTTCTTCTTCTTTTTGTTGTATGTGTTTCTGACTGAGACTGCCATAGAAGTTAGAACTTAAAAGTGTTTTTGCTGTTATGTACTCCCAATTTTGTTTTGAACATATGTGAGTTGTGACGTTTACATGCATGCCCAAAGGCTATATGAATGATATTTGTTTTGTTAACCAAGTCGAACTCAGCCCGACTCTGTCTGTGTAACGGGATCCGTTGCAAGGGTTTGAAGTGTCATTGCGAAAAATGGGCATAACGTAAACCAGGCATTTTGTGACTTGTGAGAAATTACACAGCTCTAGGTGATGCGAACTTTTAATATAATTCTCTTCTCCATCAGAAACATAAAAAATCAGGGTGATGTTAATCAGTACAAGCAACATACTAAAGAATTACTTAGCTAAAATAACAAATTACTTCGCTAAAATAACAAATTGTTCGATAAATTAATTACTTAGCTAAAATAACAAATTCTCTGGTCCCAACTGAAGGACATAATTTCCTGATCTTATTAATGTATCCAAAATGTGGATGATCAAAGGACATAACTGAGTTCCTAAGCTAATCTTATATTCTCTACCAACTGAGTTGGATATGCTTGTCTTAAAAATTAACAGTAAAACCAAGATCGATTATTATTTCCTACTCCAACAAAGCAATACAATACCAGTATACAGCCCCCACATTTCTTCACAGTTACAATTATTATGTTGGATAATAGAGCTGCGTAAACATTGAACACAAATGGTTAAAATTTGGCTGTTGCACTTTACTGATCAGAACTTCATTAGGCGCCTCCATGTAGTCCCCGGAGACCTGACTTTAGCAGTTGGAGATGCTTCATCCACATAGCAAACTTCCTGATTTGAGTTCGATTTTGCTTCAGGGTTGATATCCGTTGTGGGTTCTTGACAAACTCTAGGCAGAGGAGTAGCTTTGTAGGCATTGCAGACGGCTTTTAACAAGTTATCAAAGGCCTGCAAATTGAAAATGAAACAAATAAAGTCAGTTCTTAAACAAGAGACGCGTTCTACAGATAACAACGTCCAAATTCATTGTTTCCAATTATGAAGATAGCCAGACCGAGAATTGAGTGAACTTACACCATAAAATGGCACTATTCACAGTCAGCCAAGGAACAAATTGGAGAGAGGGGATAAGAGCATTAGTTTCATTCCCATATTGTAACTCAAGCTGCAAATGCAAGTCAGAAGAGTCACATATACATGGTTAAACTTGACCTCATAGGAAATGACAGTCAACAATAGGTCTTGCGCTGAAGCCTGGTTTTTTAAGGCAAGAAAACCATTCACTAGAGATTTCCTTCAAAATCAAGTCCTCCACACAATAAATGAAATATGAATGCATCTCCTGCATCAAGAATTCATCGAATCGAATCAAAAGGTAAGCCAAATGAATATGTAGTTGGGAAACTTGGGGATATGCCTCAAAATCGACTGGCATCTTGGGGATATGCCCCAGGATTCCAGTTTTTGGGAATATGCCCCAAAGTAACGGTTTCCGTCAAGGAACCGTTAAATAGTCAATTTATCGTAAATGTGTTAGAACTTTCTCTCTAATTTCTTCAAGGTTTTTTCTGTTTGAATATGTTCCTGAACCTTGTAAAGGTGTTAGTATATAGTATATCTGTTTTTTAATTCGCATATGTAATCCCAAGTGTGTGCGAATATTTACTACTTAACGGTTTTGGATGGAATTTTGGACGGCTGGGGCATATTCCCAAAAACTGGAATCCCGGGACATATCCCCAAGATGACAGTCGAATTTGGGGCATATCCCCAATTTTCCCAGTGTAGTTTGCAGGTTCTGATATCAAAACTAGTCTTACCATATCAGGCCATGCATGAATTGCACATGCTTCCACTTGATTCAGAAAGCACTCTTCTGATCCGTGCTGAAAATATTCCAACAAGAAAAAAACAAATCAAGGTACGCAATGTATGCCAAAGCGAACCGGATCAAAAAATTCCTTAATCAGCATATACCTGGCAGATGATTGTGTTGTTTTCTCCAACTATAGCATTCCCATATGGAACGAGTTTGAGATCCATAATGTCTGTGATTCCGCTTAAGAATATCTTTGGGAAGTACTTCACTATGAAATCTGTACACCCAGGACAGAATGCTTCATGATAGAGAGCCACAGAAACTTTCGTAGGTTTACTGCTAGCTACTGATGATACACCTGGAATTTGCGCCGGCAATGCTGATGCCGCAACTACAGCAACTGAAGACAAATTTTGAGTTGAAACTAAGAGAATCATCAGAGATAAAGCTAACATGAATGAAGAAGAAGCCATGGTTACATAAGAAGCCTAAGATTCAAGTTTAGAGTGACAATGGGATTGGAAACTATCAAGGTTTATAAAGAAATTTGGATTACCATTTCTGGACATTCTGAGTGGGTAGCTCGAACAGAAATTAATATTTATAGACATTTGTGGCACAACTTTCTAGCTTGCCAGCTGCAACACTCGGTCACCAGTAGAAACTTCAAGGAAAGGGCCGGGGTAACCAAATTGTAGAACAAAGTTTCATTTTCAGAAATATTCCTTTTGCTTTTCATGTTGGTGGACATAGTTTTCAATAGGGTGACTTAATTGGGTTAAGATTAGTTCAGATCATAAGCTTGAAAAAGATGTAAAACAGAACATTAAATTCAAAGTTGTTTGATGTTGGTGGACATACTCAAATGTCAGAGAAATGCTTTTCCCCACTTAGACAACCTTAGGCAATGCCTGCTGCCTACAACCTCTAATCAGATGAGCAAGTTGTACTCACTGTTACAAGGTATATCTGGTCTTAGTTTCCAGAGTATCCTAATAGGTTCGAACTACCTAGAAAATATGACCATCATCCTCCAGTAGTATGCAATGAAGCATCATGAAGCAGGGCAAGGAAGGATGCTGCCGTTGCCTAGCATTATTGAAGCCTCTTTTGAGTGCGGGTTTCTACTGAAATTGGACCAAGGTAAACATTCTTGAATTCCCCGGTACCCACTGTCTTCTATTCCTGGCTCTAGAGTCTAGAGGCATAGTTTTTAAGGGCCTGCACCCACTAAGATGCCTCCAGTTCCTGACTTTACAGTACCCTATTCTTCAGTTTCATTTTTCTTTTGGAACTTGATGTCTAATCATAAGCAGCATAATGATCAACACTTAGAGCAATTGGCCTGAAACCAAAAGTAAATAAATTCCGAAAGATAGCAAAAAAGTAGGGATATGCACCCTACATAATGTTGCAGAGACTTCAACAATATATTTCATATATAATTTCAGCAGTTTTCCACTGTTTATCGAAGACCTACATCTTACTCTGTACAAAAGCATCTCCTACACATTCCGCTCTCTACCACAGCTTACTAAAACTACTAACTAAAGAGACCAACAATATCTCTCTGCAACAAAGTCTCTGCAACAAATTACTGAATTATGAGGGAAGGTGGTCTTCCATGCCTTTCCTCCATCATATTCTTATCCAGCAATCCCTCCTCCATCTGAAGATATCCCAACAGGATAAACACAAAAGCAACCCTCGTCTGTGGATTACCAAGACCACATGATAGGAGTGGAATTATTTTGGGGGAATTGTGGTGGAGTCATACAGTGTGGCTGCGGTTGACTCCATTGCTGTACCCCCGCACCAGCTCCCACAGCTATGGGTTGTTCTTGGCCTTGAAGGTCACCCATGTCATTAACCATTTCGATATCCATATCTGCATTATCTACTTCCACCTCAGCTTCCATAGGGTCGTTGGTAGTAACATCTATCGTTGCCATGTCATTTCCCAATGCTGAAGGAAATTGAGATGCCACCCATGGAACAACAGCCAAGCACTCGCCCTTTCCGCCTGCGTTTTCTTTCCTTCTACGCTCTTCCTCGTTGTCTAAATCATTCAGTAATACCCGATGACCAGACCAAAGACCATGAGGATCTGTGCAATAAAGAATTGTCAGACCAACTCTAGCAAAAGCGTTTCAGAGACACAACATATATTACAGCAGAAAGCCAAACCATGCTGCAATAACAGAGAAACCAGAATGCGACATCATACGAGCATATGGTCAACTGAAATAAATCAGTTAAATCGGCAAACATAACCAGTAGATTGCCAATGTTATCTTCCTAAATCATGCGACACTGTCCATCTAAAGACCTAAGTAAACTAGTTAATGCTGAAATGCACATCACAGCTGCTAACAGCGGCTGATATGGGTTGCATTACGCGAAAGATACCAACGCGGCACATACTAAACGTGCATCCCATGTCCATACAATATAATGATTCAACACAGGCACAAAGATATCAGTCAAATTAAAATCTAGTAATGTAATTGCAAACACAAAGGAGGATTATGATTCTTACCCTTGATGCTGGGAATCAAATCTGAATTGACAGTAACCTCAAAAGACGACAACGAGTTCAACGAAGGAGAATTCTGCATTGGTTTATACAGAACAATAGCCCTCTCCTCACTTTCAGCAGGGAGAATAATCACATCATCTTCTACTTCTTCCACCACAGGGATTATTGGAGAAACCCTTTGTTCAACATCAGGTATAATTTGATCATAACCTATTGGTTCTTCCATTATTGGTGATAGCTCAGCATCCTATAGCACAACAAAAACAAACCCAATTCAGTAAAAAAGGAAACAAAACTGTAAATTACCCTAAAATTGAAGAGAAAATGTAAGAAATTACCATACCAATCTACGGATTTTTCTAGCAGGAGAAGATAAGGAGAAATCAGAGAATTCATCAGAAACTTCTTCAAGATCTTTTCTCTTCATTTTCATGGGTAAATATCCATCCATATTTTTGTTTTTCAACAAAATTACCAGCAAAAATAGCTTCTAAATTAAAATTCAACGAGAACCCCTTTTCTTAATCAAGGAGAAGAATGAAAGCCATGAAACAATTGATGCAAAATTTAAACCTTGGGAAATTTAGGTTAGGGTTTAGGTTTGGTTAATGGTGAAATTTAAAGAGGGAAAGAGAAAGAAGAAGAAGAAGGTCCGTCCAGACAAAGTGTCTATGTCTCTAGACGTCTCTAGAAGAGACACTTATTTATGACACGTAATAAAGTACGCAATTAGGGTCTGTTTTACCAACTATTTTTCTGACATTCCCTTAAATGGATTCAACCATCTCCGATCAGCAATAGCATATTTTGCTGCTGGATCAGGGTAGAGCTCAGTCGGATCTCCATGCCGAGGCCCAGTTGCTTCTGGACCATCGATGGTAATTGGTAATGAACTGATAAAAAAATAAATTTTGCTCCATCATTTTCTTGAAAAGTGTTACTTTCACTTTTTCAATTCGACATATTTTTAGGTTAAAATGAAAAAAATGAAGGTAAAACTTTTACAGAAACGGAGGTAGTATTTTTTTCTTTATACTTTTTAAACAAAAAAAGGACAAAATATATCAAGACCATCATTCATCAAAGGGGATGAATGAAAACAAAAACATACGTAGTTAGTTACGAGTCTGCGACCAGTCATACCATTCCAATTACATAATAGGGTGATAAGAGACTAACACAAAAACAATATTGAATGTAAAAGTCACTTTCACATTGTACACCCAATAAAGATAATGAGCTGATCATTTTTTTTTCTTGTTGTTGTCCAATTTGAAGTTTCTTTCATCGCAAATGGTCCACCAGATTGCAAATGGAAGGATGTCCCAAATTTTCTTCACCATATTGCTACTTTTTTTGTTGCTCCACTCCCATATGTTAGTCTTCACCTCCTTACTAAAGAATTTACTGAGTTGTAATTCTGAAGTCTTTCTCAATCTATTCGAAAATATCCAGTGGAAAACTATCACAAAATTCAAAAGAAGGTAAATCCATCCTAGCTTTCTTTGCCAAGTCATGAGAAACACTAATGCCTAATCTCTTGACTGACTTACAAAACCAGGAAGCTTTCCTTGCAAACTTATTCTCAACTTCTAAAATTAAAACTTTATTGGCTCTATGAACCACATGCCTTGATTCATTGACAAAGAGTATAACATTTTCACTATTTAATTCAAATATGACCTGATTTAAACCCAAGTCTTTTGCCCATCTAGTTGCCTCCACTATAGCCCTGCGTTCCATTTCCTATGCAGCATACTCCGGGTTCATCCCTCCATTAATGAAACTTCCTTTTCCTCCATGGCATCTACCTGAACAATCACGAATGATTAGTCACATATTTGATTTTACCATTTCAACCACATAAGAGGCATTAATATTTATCTTAACAAAGCCTTGATCATGTGGTTTCCAACTCTCTCCCTGCAAACATAGATTATTAGTTCCACCACTTCCTGTTGGGTTTTGTTTCTCTGCACAAAGGTAAAATAACTGACTGATTTTACTCAAAGTAATCTGCCTATTAGATTTCACATTTTGAAATACCATATTACACCTATCTTTTTGTGACTACTATTTTTCCCATAGTCTACGTAACGTAAGCAGCTCAGAGAATCCGATACTAAGTAGTAGAGATATCTCAGTTGAACTGATATGGTTAAGTAATAAAAGGTACTCAAGATAAAACAATAATAACGATGAATACTAAGGTTATGCAATGCTACTAAGTTATCAAGAGACACAAGATATTACGTGGTTCGACTTTCGTCTACGTCCACGGGGTAATGAGCGATTGTTTGTATTAAGTGATGGTTGTTACAAAGATCTTAAATGCTTGCCAAAGTAATAGAGAGAAATCAAGTTGTAGTAAATACTTAAGTTCTAAACATTAAAGAGGTATAAGCTTAAGACTAGATCTTCTTTCGTTCCGGTATTGAATGCCCTTGTTTGTTGGTGAGGTTTGGTATTTATAGCCTCTTCTGCTCCGAAACATCTTCGCTGTCTTTGGGTCCATCATATCCTGATGTATCTTCCGTACAAATGGTACCTTCGTTGGCCGCACACTTTCTCCAGTCGAGCTCTGCCACCTCATCTAACCCACGTTCCCTCGTGAACTCCCCAACCTTAGTACAGGTCGTACCTTCGTTCACCGCATGCCTTCGCCAGTCAAACAATGCCACATCACTTTCCTCCACGTGCCTTGACCAAATGTGTAGATAAGGGTTCGCGGCATTAAATGTTGATTAGAGGCGTCATCTACCTCTGTCCCTTCGACAGCTGCCACCTCCCTAGACTAGGATTTACTTTATCATCTGAGCCGTCGAGGTATCCTTCCTCGAGATGAAATAAAGCAGATCAGGAAGGGATCTGCTGCTTCTCAGATACCTCTGTATCGTCGGGGACACTTTTGTTAACTTGCACACGACCGCCAGATTCGTGACACGTGTCCAAGAGAATATTGGTGTTCACAGTTTGCCCCTTTTCTTTCATATTCCACCAATCAGTGGGATTGGAAGAAAAAACTCTTTTTTACGTCGCCATTTTTGCACGCACGTATTGGGTGGTCCCCATGTGTCCTTTCATGTAATAAATCCCTCTTGGATATCGGGACAACTAAATTCTTGGATTATCCGGACGCTTATATAAGAAGAAACTTAAGGAAGGATATTTATTAAATTCCTTCTTTTTCTCCTGCTGTCGCTCTCCTTGTCTGTCCCTTTCACAAAGATTTTCTTCTTCTTCATTTTTAACTGTTGGCTTTCTTCTTCGACTCCCAAAAGCTTTCCATTGTCAGTGTTCGATCTACTCACACAAGTATGTGAACTTCAATTATCTTTGGTTCTTCTGCGTGGTTGTTTCGCGCTTTTGGCTTTGGCTTTTCATCTTTTTCTACTGTCGGAGATTTTTGAATGTTTGCATGCATGGACTGTAACTTTCATTACCTTTTCCATGTCGTTTGAGAGTATGGGTCTTGCTCCGTTTAGGTTTTTGTCATGATTTTCACCATGGTTGTTCCCGTTCTTGAGTTTGATCATGATCGTCAATTATTCCCCATCGCTCCATCAGAACTTGTCAAATGATTCTTTGTTTGCTTCCCCTTAGTTGGTTAAGTTAAACCCATGCCCAAAGTTTGCTTGTTTTTGTCCCAATCGAGTTTTGGGTTATCTGCAAATTTCTTCTGCCATATTTGATGAACTGTATTTCCTATTGGTGTTAGGAATTATGAGGCTTCCAAAGAAACTTATGCATAAAGATTCCAGGTTCATATCTGCTGCTAAGCCACCTCCGCGTATGGATCATCCTGATGCTACACCTTCTACGCCTCCTGAGATTGGTGAAGATGCTGAGATACCTGAGGTTGCTGAGGAACCTGAGGTAGAGGAGGCTGCTTCCAAAAATATTCCCCAACCTCCGCCCCATTATGAGTTGCAGAGGATACAGCTTCATGACAAGGATAGCTACTCCAGCTGGTCCCTTACTGAGATCTCCAAGCATTTCCGTTTACATAAGTTCGAGATTTCCTTTGTTGATGGCCCTGACATCCTCACCGAGTCTTTGATCAGAAGCTTTCCTTATGATGAGAACAACTTGCTGATTAGTGTTGGTCAGTTAGCCGCAGACATGCCTCTTCCTCTTTATAGCAGTAAGGATCCCTTCTACTACGATGTCTTGTCCGCTAGGGACGATCATGCGAATAAGACTCAGGTGCGGGGGGTGATGCAGTATACTGGTAATTTCTGGCGTGCCCTTCGTGACTGTTGGTACCGAAGCAAGGGTAAGACTACTCTGAAGTCTTACGATCCTTTTGCTCCTGGGAGCTGTAAGCAGGAGGATTTTACTCCTGCCAACTTCAACGCCACGTACGCTGATGTCATTCAAAAGAGCAATCTTCTTCCTTGGTGTGTCGGTTTGCGCCGTATTCATGTTACTGCTAAGAAGATCAGAGAGGGAAATACCCTTCGTTTGTTGGAGAAGATTGATAAGACGGGGCTGACCACTATCCCTTACTCTGCTAAGCTCTTCCTGCCTCAGTCTGATCATATTCGTCTTGATCATGATAAGTGTTGGGGACGTACCCCTCTTCGTGTGAGGGGTCCTTGGTCCCACGGGTTTACTACTGCATATCCCAATGTTACTCGTCCTGCTTCATCCCTGCCTTCTAAGTATGATGGATATCATCCTTGGGTTTTCAACCCTACTGCTCCTGACGAGGTAACCTTTGGATAAACTTCTTTTTTCTTCAATCTTCTTTATTCTGAGCCTTTTGCTGAGAATTTTTATGCTTATTTTTATAGACTGCCCCTGTTTATTCCGCTGGGACTGCTTCTGGTTCTGCTGGTAATTCCGTAGCTACTCGTACGAGGAAGAGGAAGGCTTCGATTGAAAATGCAAAATCCACACTTGCGGAGGTAAGGATTATAACCCTACCTTAGTATACATAGATACCTAGGTACTTTGCCCCAGATCCTTAGCTTTCGCATGTGTTCTTTTACAGTCTTCCAAGAAGAAAAGGAAGTTGAAAGCTGTGATTGACGTTTAAGCATCTGATGAAGACCCGAAGGTTGTTGAAGAGGAACTTGAGGACATGTAGGACATAAAGGATGTCGAGGATACTGCCCTTAGCCCTTATTTGGATGATATTGAGGAAGACTTTGCGAAATTAAGCCCTAGCCCTGTTCGTGCTGGTTCTGTCGAAGGTGATAATCCTAATGTTACTGGTGGGTCTTTGTTGGTTAGTCAAGCGATTACCCAGATTGATGCGATCCCTGTTCCTTTGTCGAAGGTTCCTACGCCTTCGACTCCTTGTAGTACGCAGCTAATCGCCCTAGTTACCACCAATGCCATGGTGTTGTCTTCCAAGGGTCATTTGTGAAAAAACGGGGGTACAACAACCTCACCCAATATTTTGCTTAGTAATCTGTATGGACTAACTAAATAGACTTTTCAAGAGAATCAACTAGACAGTTAGACTCAATCTTAAGAAAAGTATATCAAAGAGTTATATCTCAATTTCTCGATTCAATCCGCAATTAAGCAAATAGGAATTTGCGAGCCTGATTGAATACAAGATAAATAACTTGAACGGTGCCAAAGACCAATGTTCAAGGATCAATCAATTTCAATCAACAACCAAAGGTTGGATTTACCAATTGATCGATTCAACACACAACCTGTGATATTTCAATTATATAACAAAATATAATGCGGAAAAAAATAACACAGACACCAGAAGTTTTGTTAACGAGGAAACCGCAAATGAAGAAAACCCCCGGGACCTAGTCCAGATTTGAACACCATACTGTATTAAGCCGCTACATACACTAGCCTACTACAAAGCTAACTTCGGTCTGGACTGTAGTTGAACCCTAATCAATCTCACACTGATTCAAGGTACAGTTGCGCTCCTTACGTCTCTGATCCCAGCAGGATACTACGCACTTGATTCCCTTAGCTGATCTAACCCACAACTAAGAGTTGCTACGACCCAAAGTCGAAGACTTGATAAAGAAATTTGTCTCACACAGAAAAGTCTATTGAATAGATAAATCTGTCTCCCACAGATATACCTACGAGTTTTGTTCCGTCTTTTAATAAATCAAGGTGAACAGGAACCAATTGATAACCCGGACTTATATTTCCGAAAAACATCCTAGTATTATCAATCACCTCACAATAATCTTAATCGATTAACGAAAAAAGATATTATGGAATCACAAACGATGAGACAAAGGTGTTTGTGACTACTTTTCTATCTTTCCTATGGGAGATATAAATCTCAAGCCAATCTTATGATTGTACTCAATCACAATAGAAAACAACAAGATCAGATCACCCAACTACAGAAAAAATAGTTGGGTCTGTCTTCACAATCCCAATGAAGTCTTTAAGTCGTTAACCTACAGGGTTTCGTGAAAAACCTAGGGTTAAAGGAGAATCGACTCTAGCTTATACAACTAGTATCACACAAGAGGTGTGGGATTAGGTTTCCCAGTTGCTAGAGTTCTCCTTTATATAGTCTTCAAATCAAGGTTTGCAATCTAAGTTACCTTGGTAACAAAGCATTCAATATTCACTGTTAAATGAAAACCTGATTAGATTCAAGCTAATATCTTTCAACCGTTAGATCGAACTTAGCTTGTTATACACAAATGAAATGCACGTTCATTTAGGTTTGGGTAACCGTACCTAAACGTGTACACTTAGTCGGTTCAACAATAGTTAACCAATGGTTAGCCATATGAGCACTTTCATATTAACCTTATTCATCTTTACCATAACTAGTTCAAATGACTCAAATGAACTAGTTAGAGAGTTGTTCAATTGCTTAGATCTCATAGAAGTATACAAGAAACAATCGAAGAAAAATCGATTTTGATTCACTCGAATCAATTCATGAACATTATAGCCACGGTTTGCAAAGATTGTATTCCTTATTATATAAATGTTTTAGTTCATGAACAAACCGATTTTAGAAAGTAACCTTCTTAGGTATTCAAACGGTTACGCATACTTAAGTGACCGGATTGAGTTTTTTTTCCACTTCTAAATTCAAGTAGAAATTCACGGACGTGAAACTTCCGCCAGTATGCGTACGGGTACGCATACTTACCCAGATTTCCAATAACCACCAGTACGCGTACGGGTATGCATACTTTAGGTTCCCGATTTTGGACTTTTACACAAATGTGAGAACACAATATGTTTATATCCAAACTTGGTTACTTGATCTAAACTCTCATTTCAATCATTGAAACTTTCTTAGAAGATGTTAAAATAGTTGTTATTCACAAACTATTTTCATCAAAGCGATTTTCAAGTTATTGAAATAAGCAACATGACTTTCGTTACGAGTAAAGATGAACTTGGCCAAAGCGAAAGCTTACCAACACATATTTCGAGAAATAGTTAAGCGAGATAAACTCGGCTCAAAATAGCAAATGTGTATAATCGAAGACTATATAGCAATACGACTTTTGTCTCAAAATAGGAGATAGAATAGATAGACTTTTGAGTGATAGATAAGTTCAAGTCTCCACATACCTTTTGTTGATGAAGTTCCACAAGTTCCCTTGAGAAGTTCTTCGTCTTCATTCGATGAACGCCATGGAGTCTAAAGATCAACTACGCTTACTATCTTAGTCCGAGACTTAGCTATAAGTAGACTAGAAATCAAGACTTATAGTTTTGGCAACTAAACTTGTAAAACAAGCTTGAGATAACAACGCTTGCGAGTTCGACCGAGCAATGCTCTAACAATCTCCCCATTTGTCAATTTTAGGTACAAAACTATCAATACATATGGAATACAAAATAAATAAACTTTGTAGATTCTCATCCAAATGCTTGATCTCCTTAGTTCTTCAACATTACTCGAAATCTTCGTCACTTCCAAGTACTCAAATGATTCCAAATGTGTTCAACTCCGCATTATTGTTGTTGAAGATCCATAACTATAACAATTAGAAAACAATAACTCTCAATCATTGTTATACAGTGTCATAGTATTATTACACGGCATCAAAGTTCAATCGTATCACAACTTTGACAACAATACTATGGTGATATGTATCACTCCCCCTTAGTCAATACTTCATCTCACATGAAAACCACTCCCCCTTACATAATCATCCGAAAACCATATGTATTTGTAGTGTGAACTACACATTAATTCTCCCCCTTTTTGTCAATAAAATTGGCAAAGATACGAAAATTAGTGGGATCTTAATGAAATTTCCATAGAGATACTTTATGACCAAAAGAAAAGCACATATCAACTTTTTTAGATGCAATCATATAGTCGAAACTAAATGCATTCATCAAGGAGTTTTTAAAGATACAAGATAACCCCTATAATATCTACAGCCGCACTCCCCACAAAAATTTGGCAATTAAGCACAAGTTCAATTAAGAACTCTCCCCCATAAAATGTCATTCCCGAAAGAACAACAAGAGCGACCTTACTTTTACAAGAAAAGAAGGATTTCTTTGGACATTAACAAATCACATGAAACATGAATTTGTATCCAAAATACTCGATTAAATTAACCACAAGAGAACCCATGATTAATTTAATCAGAAATGCTCAACATAAGAGAACTTATGGAGCCTCACAGTGTATACATAAAAATATGGATCAGGGAAGATCAATACTGCAGAATAAATAATGATTCATTCTATCTTTCATCACTATTTGCATAATGACATACAATAGACTTAATCTTCGTAAACAAAAGCTCATCCTTTCTTCCATCAATATTTGCATAATGACATAAAAGGCTTAACTTTTGTTTGTCAAAAGTTCATTCAATCTTTTATCAATACTTGCATACTGACATATGAAAGACTTAACTTTTGACCACGTATGGGATAACCATAGTTCACAGACGCAAACACACATATCCCATAATCAGTTGCAATATATAAACCATAAAGATTAGTACTGCAAAATCTTCTTCCAAATAAACTTTAGAATTTAAATAAATAAATCTAAAAACATTGGAAGATGAAAATCGTTTGAAATAGCTATGTGTACTCACAATAATGGCTATTCCAAACCCTAGTTATCCTTCTCAAAAACACAAGAATAAATTCTCATAAGAAGTTTCCTAGACATTATAGAGCTTTCTCAGAGCATCTACAGAGAATTCCTTCTCATTATTGAAAAACCCATTGATTATGGGATCGTTCAATTCCTCTAAATCTTCAGAAATATCAGTCAACTCACTAAGTTCTCTTTTTATCTCACGCAAGGTGTTCTTTATTAGAGACAACATTTGTTCATAGTGAGTTATCTTTTCTAAAGAAGAAACAATTTGATATTTTAAATAATTTCTTTTGTTGATGAAATCTTTCACCATACCTCTAAAGTTATTATCAAAATGACAAACCGACAAGAGGCAGTTAGAGGAAGAACCTTCTCCATCATTTGTAGATCTCTCTTTCTTCTTCCATGAGGAAGTGATTCCTTCACACAGATACATATTAACTGCTTCGACTGCATCCCTTTTTGTGGTACCTCTAGTTACAGGAGCCATGAAACTGTATCTTTCAAAGAGAAAAGAGGTGAAGGACACTTTGATTACAAATGATTATAAATAGACTTATGGACACCCAAACCCTAGAAGAACTTTGAACAAGTCTTTCATGGTTTATTATCCAATATATAAAATATTAAGAGAATATTTTCTTGACAAAAAATAAGAAATTTTTACAAATACAAAACTTGAGCAACCTTGATACAAACCTCATTTTCTCAAGTTAAAGATGAGGATGCGAATTTCACTGATATTAGACAGTGACGGAGTGAGCCGAATGCTCACATCTTTTACCACATAGTGGTTTATCAAGGTTTGTTGTATAAACAGATTTCTTACCTCTTCTGAATCCGGTACTACTGGAGCTTTCAGGAAAAACTTATTGATTATCCAAAGCCAGATTCATCCTTTGCATGTTCTTTTGAAGTTTGGCAATTCTTTTGTTGTTCCTCTTGAATCTCCAACATGTGCTTTGAACATGATTTGCATTTCCACAAAACGAACAAATCAATAAAGATTTTTTGTTCTGTTGTAATGCCTCTTGTTTATCACAACAGTCAACAACCATTGTTCCAAGATCAGTTGGAACAAAAGAGTTGTTTGTGCTTACAGTTTTTCTTTTAAACCCTAAACCATTTGTGTTCCCAAAGGACTTCTGACCGAATAACATTGTTGAGATTTTGTCAAAACTTCCAGATAACCTTTGCAGGTCATTCTTAAGAGTATTAATCTCTTTTTCCTTTAGAGACATAGTTATGGTGAATTCATCATTAAGACAATCTATCTCAAGATTTTTCACTTGGAGCGATGATTTAAGTTTCTTCAACGAAGCCTTTAGTTGAAGATTTTCTTGGTGAATCTTTCTATTCAAGAATTCAAAAATCTTTGTATCAGACTCAAGTTCTAAATCAGAATTTGAGTAGGTGGAGGTTTTTGCTGCAAGAGCTGAAAATTCATTGCACCCATCAAAAGCATCCAAGATGTTGACAGCCATGGAAGATTTTTCTTGTATTGAATCATCTGAAGCATTAACTGAAGAGAGACATTTATCACATCTTTTTCTTCTTTTTACAAAATCTGTGATCTTTTCTGTTATCAGTGATTTATCAAAATCATGACTTGAACAACATTCATCAGCCCAAGACAAGTTAGAAGATTCACTTGTGTTGGTCACAGCATTGAACGCAGATGTTCTAACTGTGTTCTGATCAAGATCAAGAATTTTTAACTTTCCAATTAGAGTATTTCTGGAAAGCACATCAAGGTTATTTCCTTAAACGATGACGTGTTTCTTAGAATCATATCTAGATGGCAGAGGTCTGAGAATCTTCATCATAATGTCCTTTTCAGGAATAGTCTTACCCAATGCAAACGATGCATTAACAATTTCAGACACTTTGTGATTAAACTCATCAAATGAATCTTCATCTGCCATACGAAGGTTTTCCCAATCAGAACATAGGTTTTGAAGCCTAGCTTCTTTTTCACAGGTATTCTCTTCAAATACGGTTTCTAAGATAACCCAAGCATCTTTAGACCGGGTGCACGTAGTCACATGGTGCTAAAGATCTGGGGTAATGGCATGGATGATTGCATTCAATCCGTTAGTATTTTTCTTTGCAGCAAGAATCTCGGCAGCATCATAATCACCAATATCCATTGGAACAGTTACAGTGCCTATTGTAACAACCGGAGGATTATAGCCATTAACAACGTAAACCCATGATTGAAAATCACGTGGTTGAAGAAAGGAACTCATCGCAATTTTCCACCATAAGTAATTCGATCCATCAAAGACTGGTGATATGTTTATTGAGATAACACTTCTGTCCATAGAGTCAGATCGCCACAAACACATACTTATAAGGTTTTGAACGTGTTTGCCTGCTCTGATACCAATTGAAAAAGCGGGGGTACAACAACCTCACCCAATATTTCGCTTAGCAATCTGTATGGACTAACTCAAATATACTTTTCAAGATAATAAACTAGACAGTTAGACTCAATCTTAAGAAAAGTATATCAAAGAGTTATATCTCAATTTCTCGATTCAATCCTCAATCAAGCAAATAGGAATTTGCGAGCCTGATTGAATACAAGAGAAATAACTTGAACGATACCAAAGACCAATGTTTAAGGATCAATCAATTTAAATCAACAACCAAAGGTTGGATTTACCAATTGATCGATTCAACGCACAACCTGTGATATTTCAATTATATAACAAAATATAATGCGGAAAAGATATAACACAGACACCACAAGTTTTGTTAACGAGGAAACCGCAAATGCAGAAAACCCCGGGACCTAGTCCATATTCGAACACCACACTGTATTAAGCCGCTACAGACACTAGCCTACTATAAAGCTAACTTTGGTATGGACTGTAGTTGAACCCTAATCAATCTCACAATGATTCAAGGTACAGTTGCGCTCCTTACATCTCTAATACCAGCAGGATACTACGCACTTGATTCCCTTAGATGATCTCACCCACAACTAAGAGTTTCTACGACCCAAAATCGAAGACTTGATAAAAAAATCTGTCTCACACAGAAAAGTCTATTGAATAGATTAATCTGTCTCCCACAGATATACCTACGAGTTTTGTTATGTCATTTGATAAATAAGGGTGAACATGAACCAATTGATAACCCGGACTTATATTCCCGAAGAACATCCAAGTCTTATCAATCACCTCACAATAATCATAATCGATAAACGAAACAAGATATTGTGGAATCACAAACGATGAGACGAAGGTGTTTGTGACTACTTTTCTATCTTGCCTATCGAAGATATAAATCTCAAGCCAATATTACGATTGTACTCAATTATGATAGAAAACAGCAAGATTAGATCACGCAACTACAGAGAAAATAGTTGGGTCTGGCTTCACAATCCTAATGAAGTTTTTAAGTCGTTAACCTACATGGTTTCGTGAAAAACCTAAGGTTAAAGGAGAATCGACTCTAGCTTATACAACTAGTATCACACAGGAGGTGTGGGATTAGGTTTCCCAGTTGCTAGAGTTCTCCTTTATATAGTCTTCAAATCAGTGTTTTCAATCTAAGTTACCTTGGTAACAAAGCATTACATATTCACCGTTAGATGAAAACCTGATTTGATTCAAGCTAATATCTTTCAACCGTTAGATCGAACTTAGCTTTTTATATACAAATGAAATGCACCTTTATTTAGGTTTGGGTAACCGTACCTAAACGTGTACACTTAGTCGATTCAATAATAGATAACCAATGGTTAGCCATATGAGAACTTTCATATTAACCTTATTCATCTTTACCAAAACTAGTTCAAATGACTCAAATGAACTAGTTAGAGAGTTGTTCAATTGCTTAGATCTCATAGAAGTATACAAGACACAATCGAAGCTAAATCGATTTTAATTCACTCGAATTAATTCATGAACATTATAGCCACGGTTTGCAAAGATTGCATTCCTTATTATATAAATGTTTTAGTTCATGAACAAACCGATTTTAGAAAGTAACCTTTTTAGGTATGCAAACGGGTACGCATACTTAAGTCACCGGATTGAGTTTGTTTTTCACTTCCAAACTCCAGCTAAAATTCACGGACGTGAAACTTCCGCCAGTATGCGTACGGGTACGCATACTTACCCGCATATCCAATAACCGCCAGTACGCGTACGGTTACTCATACTTTAGGTTCCCGGTTTAGGAATTTTACACAAATGTGAGAACACACTATGTTTATATCCAAACATGGTTACTTGATCTAAACTTTCATTTCAATCATTGAAACTTTCTTAGAGGATGTTAAAATAGTTGTTATTCACAAACTATTTTCATCAAAGCGATTTTCAAGTTATTGAAATAATGAACATGACTTTCGTCACAAGTAAAGATGAACTTTGCCAAAGTGAAAGCTTACTAACACATATTTCGAGAAATAGATAAGCGAGATAAACTCGGCTCGAAATAACAAATGTGTATAATCGAAGTCTATATAGCAAAACGACTTCTTTCTCAAAATAGGAAATAGAATAGATAGACTTTTGAGTGATAGATAAGTTCAAATCTCCACATACCTTCATTAGTTCTTCGTCTTCATTCGATGAACGTCGTGGAGTCTAAGGCTCAAATACACTTACTATCCTAGTCCGAGACTTAGCTATAAGTAGACTAGAAATCAAGACTTATAGTTTTGGCAACTAAACTTGACAAACAAGCTTAAGATATCAACGCTTGCGAGTTCGACCGAGCAATGCTCTAACACTTTGTTTTCTCCAACTACTTCGCATTATTCAAGTGGTTCTTTTGCGAAGGGTACTGCTCTAGTGGTAAGGGTCGGTAGTTCAGATTCCCAGCCGAAGAAGAAGGTTGTGATTTCACTTGGCATCTTTTCCTTCAATACTGTGCTACCTCATTGGGGAGTACTCAATTTGTAACTACTGCCCATGCAAGTAAGCCTGTAGGTCCACCACCTTCATCGCCTGATTGGACTAACCTTGGTAATCTTCCCTCTGCTTGTGACATGAATTTGGGTAGTACCTCTGGCAAAACATCCGTTCCTATTCCCAGTTCTTCTACTATTCCGTCGCTTCATCGTGGTGATGATCAAGCATTGGTATTTCATGCTCGCTCCCAAGCGATTGGTGGGACATCTGTTGATCAAGGAAGAGGTAAGTTACCTGAGAATCTGAGCCTTGGGAGCTCTGACGATGCCATCCTGGAAGCTATTCTTCGAAATTCCAAGGGTCCCTTTTCTGCCAAAGTTGCCCCTCATCAGTTGAGCAACTATTTGGAGATTGCTTCAAAGTTGGATGCTTTGACAGCTCAGTACCAGATGGCCAAGGACTTATTCTTCGATCCGGACTGTCTTCGTTCTTGTCAGAGCCTTGGTGAAATCCGCAGAGGTAGTATTCAGGAGATGGAGGCCTTCATGGATAGTTATGCTGATTTTCTTCCTCGTCTCTCCATGTTCTCAGTAAGCATTTTCCTTTCTTTCCTTTTTTCGTTCCGTTTGTGACTATCGTACGTTCTTATACCTCCTTGCTTGCATCTTTGCAAGCAAATCGATGTCGGTTGTACCTTGTTAGAGTTTTACAGAGCCGAGTGTACTCACTTGAATGATCTTTTAGAGTGCGATCGTCAGGATTATGCATTCGTTAACGCTCAGCAACCTACTTTTGGTGATGCTGTTTCTTTTGCTAAGGTACCTTTGTTGGAAAATGAGCTAAAAAATTACTTAAAGGTCTTTAGAAGTGTGTTTGCTGGACCTTAATAAAGCCAATGATGCTGCCAAGATTATTGAAGAGGGACGCAAGGTGGCTGATACAACTCTGGCTTCTGAATCTTCAAAAGTGATAGGTTATTCCCTTCTTCCCCTCAGTCTCATTTTTATTTCTTCCAGTAGCTACGTCCCGAGAGTACTTACGCCTGCCAGTTGGTAGCTCCGGTGAACTCGAACGCCTTCGGGAGCAAGTGACCAAGTTGACCTCCGATGTTTGGCATTATCAGAAGAAATCTAATTGGTTGATGAACGTGACCGTTCATAACGAGGCCCAACTTTCCCTTGAATCTTCTCATAATTCAAACCTTGTAAAGAAGATGTCCCTCCTTCGTAAAGATAGTGAGGAAACCCTTAGGTGGAAGGAGGATCTCATACTAAAGCAAAAGGAGGGCATTGCTTTGTTAGAGAAACGTCTCTCAGCGCAGGAGACCATTCGTAAGAAATATTATACGGACTTTGAAGATGCCTGCGTTTCCTTAGCCAAAGTGACTACCGAACATAATGTGTTGTCTTCCGAAGTATGTACCCTTAGGAACAAACTTACTAAGGCTTCTCAAGCCTCTTCTTCCATGTCCCGTTTGTTTATGGTCAAGAGATTAGAAGAGTTAGAGGATGTTTACCAAGTTTTATCTTTTGAGAATGCTTCGCTCCGGATTGATGTTGATAATCTCCGGACCGAACGCGATACTTTGTCTGAGGATCTTAATACTGTCGAGGAAGAGCTTTCCACAGCTGAGTGTAGTTTAGAATATTCCCTTAACCACGCCGGAGGTAGCTTAGGATTTATTTTTTCCTGTATCCTTTTTACGCCTTTTGTTGTAGCCTTCTGGTTCCTTGACTCCTTTTTTGTGTATTTGCAGGTCTGCATGAACAACTTGTAGGTATGGGCGCTAAGGTTACTCATCTGGAGAACCAGGTAGCTTCCTTGGAGAGAGAGCGATAGTTTGATGCTACTTCGAAGTTTAAGGATGAGGCGCTTCAGCAGGCCAATGACCAGCTAAGTGCTCAAATGATAGAGCTTCGTCAAAAGTATGCTCAGGATCTGGAGACTCAGGATACTCAGATAAAGACAGAGATGGAACGCGCTGTTATTGACCACATCAATAACACCTTTGCTGAAGTGGAGCGTCAAGTTGAGGGTGTTTCCTTTGATCGTCTTCCTTACCCTTGATTTTTTTAAACTGTCTGAACTTCTCCTTTGTTGTTTGTATCCTTGGCTAGGATGCCTTCCTTAGCTGAGATGACTCCCTTTCGATGCTTTGAAACAATGTTCGGTGCTTTATGGACTCCTTTGATACCTGCCATGTAACTTTTAAAGTAGGTAGAAATGTTATGCGTGTTTTGGTAAACATATTGGTTCTCTTTACTTTGCATAAGTTTTATATTTAGACGTAATTTGTCTAATTGGTCGCATCGTCGAGTATTCATTAGGTGCTAAAGTATAGTTAACCTTGGTGGAACATTCAACTTCCTACCGGGGTATCCTTTGGCCAGAAGGTACCATGGTGGCGAGGGTTCCTACGTGGGTAATAATTTTCCTGTAACCCTACGTGTTCAGCGCGAAGGCTGCTTTACTTCGACATGGTATCTATATGGTGGATGTCTTATTTTTTCTTATGCCTCATAGAAGGGGCCTTTGCCCCGAGGATCCGATATTGACATATACGCAGTTATGCCTTGCCCTACCTAATCATCACTCCTGACGGTGGGTGTTCATTCTAACCCGATGTATCAATTGGGTGTGTTATGCACCATAAAGCTAAGTTTAATAATTAAAGCTTCTTCCATTGATTAGTAAGGTTTGTAATACCTTTTTCCAGGGATAGAACATGGTAGGTTACTGCCCTTACCCTTCTTCTCTTGAATTACCTTCATTCTCTTACGGGTAGTACTTTTTTTAGGTACATCGCATTCCATGGGTGCTGTAGCACTTCTCCTTTCACCGTTCTCAAATGGTAGGATCCTTTTCCGGCGATATCGTGTATGATGTAGGGTTCATCCCACGTTGAGGCGAGCTTGCCCCATTCCTTCTTCTTTTGGTAGGGTGGTATTTGTCGTAGCACGTACTCCTCAACTACGAAGTTTAAAGGGATGGCCTTTTTGTTGTATTCTCGAGCTAACATTCGTTGATAGTTCACCATTCTTTGCACAGCTACCTCCGTTTTTGTTGTATTCTCGAGCTAACCTTCATTGATAGTTCACCATTCTTTGCAAAGCTACCTCCCTTCTTTCTTATAGGTAGCTAATGGGTACCATTGGCCACGCCAAGTACCATATCAACTTAAGTATTTCTTGACCAAATAGCAACGCCTATATGGCTATGGCGTGTCTATTTCATGCAGAAATAGATACGCAAGGCAGGTGTGGATATAAGCTATCTAAAACCACGCCATTATACCTAAACCACGCGAGCAGAAACCACGCCAAGTCCAAACCAAAATAGCGTGTCTAAACCCCTATGGACACGCCAATTTGGCGTTGAAAAAGGGTCATTTTGTACTAGTGTGTTGATGTAGATAACCATTGATGCTTCCAAGGATGAATTAAGGTTCCATTCCCAAATGCCCAAATATAATGTTGTTTTACTATCTGAAGACCCGTGAGAATGCTTCTACAAATCCATGTACCACTTGATGCTAAAGTATTTATCAAAGGATCCTTATTGTAGAAATATCTAGATCTAAGTACTTGAACCCATTTGACATTTGGTTCTTTTAACATCCTCCAAGCCAGTTTCACAAGCATAGCTAGATTAAACAGACGAGCATTTTTAAAACCCAAGTCACCCAGTCTTTTGGGAAGCACAAAGAATCCCATGATTTAAAAGCTTTACCTTGACAAGAGTTGTTGTTCCACCAATACTGCCGTTGAAGCTGATTCATCTTTTTAATTGTGGTTGTGGGCATAATGAAATAATTCATTTGAAAATTAGCCATGGTGCTTATGAATGCGTGTAGTTGAGTAGATCTCCCTGCTTGGTTTATTAATTTTCCAAACCAACCTTGTAACTTGGTCTTCATTTTGTCAATTATTGTGATGAAACATTATGTCTTGTTCCTGGAAGAAAATAAATTGATCCCTAGATACTTCTCTTTGAGTTGCATCTTCTGAAAAAGTGGGGGTACAACAACCTCACCCAATAATTCGTTTAGAATCTGTATGGACTAACTCCAATATACTTTTAAGAGAATCAACTAGACAGTCAAACTCAATCTTAATAAAAAGTATATCAAGGAGTTATATCTCAATTTCTCGATTCAATACTTACTCAAGCAAATAGAATTCTGCGAGTCTAATTGAATACAAGAGAAATTAACTTGAACGGTACCAAAGACCAATGTTCAAGTATCAATCAATTTCAATCAACAACCAAAGGTTGGATTTACCAATTGATCGATTTAACACACAACCTGTGATATTTAAATTATATAACAAAATATAATGCGAAAAAGAAATAACACAGACACCAGAAGTATTGTTAACGAGGAAACCGCAAATGAAGAAAAACCCTGGGACCTAGTCCAGATTGAACACACAATGTATTAAGCCGCTACAGACATTAGCCTACTACAAACAAACTTCGGTCTGGACTGTAGTTGAACCCCAATCAATCTCACACTGATCCAAGGTACAGTTACGCTCCTTACATCTCTGATCCCAGCAGGATAGTACGCACTTGATTCCCTTAGCTGATCTCACCCACAACTAAGAGTTGCTACGACCCAAAGGCGAAGACTTTAATAAACAAATCTGTATCACACATAAAAGTCTACAGGAATAGATAAATCTGTCTCCCAAAGAAATACCTACAAGTTTTGTTCCGTCTTTTAATAAATCAAGGTGAACAGGAATCAATCGATAACCCGGACTTATATTCCCGAAGAACAGCCTAGAATTATCAATCACCTCAAAATAATCTTAATCGACTAGCGAAACAAGATATTGCGGAATCACAAACAATGAGACGAAGAGTTTGTGACTACTTTTCTATCTTGCCTATCGGAGAAATTAATCTCAAGCCAATCTTACGATTGTACTCAAATACGATAGAAACAGCAAGATCAGATCACGCAACTACAAAGAGAATAGTTATGTCTGGCTTCACAATCCCAATGAAGTCTTTAAGTCGTTAACCTACAGGGTCTCGGTAGAAACCTTAGGTTAAAGAAGATTCGACTCTATCTTATACAACTAGTATCACACAGGAGGTGTGGGGATTAAGTTTCCCAGTTGCTAGAGTTCTCTTTTATATAGTCTTTAAATCAGGGTTTGCAATCTAAGTTACCTTGGTAACAAAGCATTCAATATTCACCATTAGATGAAAACCTGATTAGATTCAAGCTAATATATTTTAACTGTTAGATCGAACTTAGCTTGTTATACACAAATGAAATGCACGTTCATTTAGGTTTATGTAACCGTACCTAAACGTGTACAACTAGTTGGTTTAACAGTAGTTAACCAAATGGTTAGCCATATGAGCACTTTCATATCAACCTTATTCATCTTCACCATAACTAGTTCAAATGACTCAAAAGAACTAGTTAGAGAGTTGTTCAATTGCTTAGATCTCATAGAAGTATACAAGACACAATCGAAGAGAAAACGATTTTGATTCACTCGAATCGATTCATGAACTTTATAGCCACGGTTTGCAAATATGCATTCCTTAGTTTATATAATTTTAAGTTCACGAATAAACCGTTTTTAGAAAATAACCCACTCAAGTACGCATACCGGTACGCATACTTAAGTACCCGGATTGAGTTTGTTTTCAGTTCACAAAAACCATCAGAAATTCATGGGACGTGAACTTCCGGAAGTACGCGTACAGGTACGCGGACTTTAGTTCCGGTTATCCTGAGCAGCAAAGTACGCATACTTTGGTTAAGGGATTTTGGACTTACACAAGTATGAGTTCACATAAAATGTTTATATCCATTCAAGGTTATGTATTCTAAACTCTCATTTCAATCATTGAAACATTCTTAGAAGATATTAAGTAGAGGTTATTCACACACTATTTTTCATCAAAGCAATTTTCAAGATATTGAAATAATCAACATGACTTTCGTCACTTGTAAGGATGAACTTGGCCAAAGCGAAAGCTTACCCACACATATTTCGAGAAATAGATAAGTGAGATAAACTCGGCTCGAAATAGCAAATGTGCATAATCGAAGTCTACATAGCAATATGACTTTTGTCTCAAGATAGGAGATATAGTAGATAGACTTTTGAGTGATAGATAAGTTCAAGTCTCCACATACCTTTTAGTCGATGAAGTTCAACCAGTTCCTTAAGTAGTTATTCGTCTTTGTATGATGAACGACGTGGAGTCTAGAGCTCAACTACACTTTCTATCCTAGTCCGAGACTTAGCTATAAGTAGACTAGAAATCAAGACTTATAGTTTTGGCAACCAAACTTGACAAACAAGCTTGAGATAGCAACGCTTGCGAGTTCGACCGAGAAGTGCTCTAACAATCTCCCCCTTTTTCAATTTTAGTGACAAAACTATTAATACATATGGAATACAAAATAAATAAACTTTGCAGCTTCTCTTCCACATGCATGATCTCCTTAGTTCTTTAACATTACTCGAAATCTTCGTCACTTCCGAGTACTCCAATGATTCCAAAGATATTCAATGCAGCATCATCGTTGTTGAAGATCCTTAGCCATAACAATGAGAAAACAAAAGCTCTCAATCATTGTTACACAGTGTCATAGTATTATTACACAACATCAAAGTTCAATTTTATCACAACTTCGACAACAATACTATGGTTATATGTATCACTCCCCCTTAGTCAATACTCCATCTCACATTGAAACCACCCCCCTTACATAATGATCCGAAAAACATATGTATTTGTAGTGTGAACTACACGTTAATTCTCTCCCTTTTAGTCAATAAAATTTGCAAAGGTACGAAAACTAGTGGGATCCTAATGAAATTTCCATAAAGACATTTCATGACCAAAAGAAAGCACATATCAACTTTTTAGATGTAATCATATATCCGAAACTAAATGCATTCATCAAGGAGTTTATAAAGATACAAGATAACCCCTATAATATTCCACAGCCGCACTCCCCACAAAGATTTGGCAATTAAGCACAAGTTCAATTAAGAACTCCCCCCCATAAAATGTCATTCCCGAAAGAACAACAAGAGCGACCTTACTTTCATAAGAAAAGAAGGATTTCTTTGGACAACAACAAATCACATAAGAATATGAATTTGTATCCAAAATACTCAATTAAATTAACCACAAGAGAACCCATGATTTATTTAATCGGAAATGCTCAACATAATAGAACTTACGGAGCCTCACAGTATATACATAAAAATATGGATCAGGGAAGATAAATACTGCGGAATAAATAAAGATTCATTCTATCTTTCATCACTATTTGCATAATGACATACAATAGACTTAATCTTCGTAAACAAAAGCTCATCCTTTCTTCCATCAATATTTGCATAATGACATAAAAGGCTTAACTTTTGTTTGTCAAAAGTTCATTCATTCTTTTATCAATACTTGCATATCGACATACGAAGGACTTAACTTTTGACCAAGTATGGGACAATCATAGTTCACGGACGCAGACACACATATCCCATAACAAGTTGCAATATATAAAACCTTAAAGATTAATACTGCAAAATCATCTTTCAAACAAACTTTAGAATTTAAATAAATAAATCTAAAAACATTAAAGATGAAAAACGTTGGACATAGCTATGTGTAATCATAATAATGGCTATTCCAAACTCTAGTTATTCTTCTTAAAAACACAAGAATAAAATTCTCATAAGAAGTTTCCTAGACAGAATAAGAACATGATCTAAAATCCCAATAAAACCGATAAAACATGAAAGACTAATCATCATCTTCATCATCGGAGACCATAAGAGTGGCTTGGATCTTATCCATGTCTTCCTTAATTTCTGGGAACTTAGTAGAAATCACAAGTAATTGATCTTGGACACACTTTACCTTGGCATTAATCCTATCAACACCTTTAAGAATTTGATGAAGAAGATTTATGGAGGAAGTATCACATGACCTATAAAGGTTGTCACATCTTTGTCTCTTGCAAGCATTCTCCTTTATACGTTTGAAAGTACATGGACGAACAACCTTGGGGGTTCCAATGGAGTTGCCGATCGGAGCAATGGAGAAGGTGCGACAAATTTGCTCAATCAAGTATGGATAGCCTAACTTATTGTTGGGAGAAGTCATAGAAAACATTTGATAAATGATAAACCCACGAATATCAAGACTTTGAGTTCCCGTCTCAAGGAAATAGACCAACTCCGCAAACTCACGACTCCAACGAGAATTCTCAATCGTGGAGGGACAAAGATTGGATATACCAAGTTTTCCAAAAGACATCAAAGGAAGACTAAGATTATTGGTAGGAAATTTTCCCATATTCCAATCAACACTCTTACCACAGAGACCAATAAAAATGGTTTCATAAGAAGGTCTTTCATTACTAGGTCTTGGTAGGAGGAAATTTCCCAAGGGGATTTTAGTAATCTTTGAAATCAACTCTTTATTCACATGAATCCTTTGTCTATTTATCATGGTCTTTAATTCCATGTCATTACAATTAACATCATAGATGTTAGCATAGAAGATTCTAGTAAGAGTGTCAAAACCTTCACCAAGACCATCAAAGATGTTACCAAGATTGAATTTTTCAAAACAAATCAAATCCTCTTTATGTCCACTAGTAAAATCCAACTTCTTTTCTAGAATAAACCCTTTAGAAGAAATTATTTCAAAAACATTCTCACAAGAATCATTAACAAATCTAATTCTAATGGAATTTTGGTCTATTGGTAAATTCATGTTAGAAGAAGATGAAGAACCCAAGTTTTTTGAACCTTCTTTTGAAACCTTGAAATTCTTTATGAGATATTAAAAAATCAAGAGACTAGTGGAAGAGATGACTTACTTGATATGTAACTTGAAAACCCTTTTAATCCTTTTGACCTTGAAGAAGATTAATGGAGCAAAAACATGAACCCTAGAAAGGTTCACGTATGCGGACGAGAAGAAGGGAGGAAGAAGAAAGAGGTACGCGTACCACTTATTTTATATACCCAAAATTGGGCTTGGACCCGTTTTTGAACCGCGACCTACAAGAGGAAAGTAGGATTTCTTGGGTGTTTCAAACGCCAAGGTTATGCAACAATCCAAGGCACATAAACGTGCAAAATGATAGTGCAATAGAAAAAGGAAAAAATTAACCCAGGTACAAACAAATCAAACCGTTTCTTGCCCCATCTCAAGATATATACAAATGGGGTAACGCCAACAAGTTACCAAGTGGCGAGATGTGCAGAGAGATCCTCATGCACTACTTCCGGTTGATATTTGTGAGCAGTACCAGTGATATAATCATTGTAACGATGATAATCAGGGTTAACAGAGCTTCCTAGCTTTCTTTTCATATGATCAGAAAGAAGATTTTCCCGATGTCTTACACCTGTGTCAACATGAGAACCTGTTTTATTAGACTCACCTATGATGACAACGTGTGTAGTTTGTACATCATGATTGCATGATTTTACATGTACCAAACTTTTATCTGATAGATTCTTATTCTTAACTGAGTTAATCTTTTCTAAGAATCTAAAAACGTTTTCAAATGCTCTAAATAGATCTTTGTAAATTGATCCATTACGATAGTATTCCTCAAAGAGATTAAGAGTTAATATAATGAGATTCCAAATCTTTAAGCGTAATGAACGTTTTTTCAATCTTCCTTTCTTTTTAGTTTTTCTTTTATATTGTTTCTCATCATCTAAGTTTTCCAAAGTCATAGATGAGGCGGGATTATCACAATTGACCAAAGGTCTAAAAAATAATCCACGAACAATATTTACGAAATTCTGGCATGCGTTACAGATACCAAGAGAGAGTTTCCTAATGGATTTTCCCATAGAGACACACCTTTAGGAAACAGTCAAACACAAACTTATTAGGTTTATGATGTTTGCCTGCTCTAATACCAATAACCTCACCCAATAATTCGCTTAGCAATCTGTATGGACAAACTCCAATATACATTTAAGAGAATCAAATAGACAGTCAGACTCAATCTTAATAAAAAGTATATCAAGGAGTTATATCTCAATTTATCGATTCAATACTTACTCAAGCAAATAGAAATATGCGAGTCTAATTGAATACAAGAGAAATTAACTTGAACGGTACCAAAGACCAATGTTCAAGTATCAATCAATTTCAATCAACAACCAAAGGTTGGATTTACCAATTGATCGATTTAACGCACAACCTGTGATATTTCAATTATATAACAAAATATAATGTGGAAAAGAAATAACATAGACACCAGAAGTTTTGTTAACGAGGAAACCGCAAATGCATAAAATCCCCGGGACCTAGTCCATATTAAACACACACTGTATTAAGCCGCTACATACACTAGCCTACTACAAACAAACTTTGGTCTGGATAGTAGTTGAACCCCAATCAATCTCACACTGATCCAAGGTATAATTGCGCTCCTTACGCCTGTGATCCCAGCAGGATACTACGCACTTGATTCCCTTAGCTGGTCTCACCCACAACTAAGGGTTGCTACGACCCAAATCGAAGACTTTAATAAACAAATCAGTATCACACAGAAAAGTCTACAGGAATAGATAAATCTGTCTCCCACAGAAATACCTACAAGTTTTGTTCCGTCTTTTAATAAATCAAGGTGAACAGGAATCAATCGATAACCCGGACTTATATTCCCGAAGAACAGTCTAGAATTATCAATCACCTCACAATAATCTTAATCGACTAGCGAAACAAGATATTGCGGAATCACAAACAATGAGACGAAGAGTTTGTGACTACTTTTCTATCTTGCCTATCGGAGAAATTAATCTCAAGCCAATCTTACGATTGTACTCAAATACGATAGAAACAGCAAGATCAGATCACGCAACTACAAAGAAAATAGTTGGGTCTGTCTTCACAATCCCAATGAAGTCTTTAAGTCGTTAACCTACAGGGTCTCGGTAGAAACCTTAGGTTAAAGGAGAATCGACTCTATCTTATACAACTAGTATCACACCGGAGGTGTGGGGATTAAGTTTCCCAGTTGCTATAGTTCTCTTTTATATAGTATTTAAATCAGGGTTTGCAATCTAAGTTACCTTGGTAACAAAGCATTCAATATTCACCGTTAGATGAAAACTTGATTAGATTCAAGCTAATATCTTTTAACCGTTAGATCGAACTTAGCTTGTTATACACAAATGAAATGCACATTCATTTAGGTTTATGTAACCGTACCTAAACGTGTACACCTAGTTTGTTCAACAGTAGTTAACCAAATGGTTATCCATATGAGCACTTTCATATCAACCTTATTCATCTTCACCATAACTAGTTCAAATGACTCAAAAGAACTAGTTAGAGAGTTGTTCAATTGCTTAGATCTCATAGAAGTATACAAGACACAATCGAAGCAAAAACGATTTTGATTCACTCGAATCGATTCATGAACTTTATAGCCACGGTTTGCAAATATGCATTCCTTAGTTTATATAAGTTTAAGTTCACGAATAAACCGTTTTTAGAAAATAACCCACTCAAGTACGCATACTTAAGTACCCGGATTTTGTTTGTTTTCAGTTCACAAAAACCATCAGAAATTCACGGGACGTGAACTTCCGGAAGTACGCGGACTTTAGTTCCGGTTATCTTGAGAAGCAAAATACGCATACTTTGGTTTAAGGATTTTGGCCTTACCCAAGTATGAGTTCACATAAAATGTTTATATCCATTCAAGGTTATGTATTCTAAACTCTCATTTCAATCATTGAAACATTCTTAGAAGATATTAAATAGAGGTTATTCACACACTATTTTTCATCAAAGCAATTTTCAAGATATTGAAATAATCAACATGACTTTCGTAACTTGTAAGGATGAACTTGGCCAAAGCGAAAGCTTACCAACACATATTTCGAGAAATAGATAAGCGAGATAAACTCGGCTCGAAATGGCAAATGTGCATAATCGAAGTCTATATAGCAATATGACTTTTGTCTCAAGATAGGAGATAGAGTAGATAGACTTTTGAGTGATAGATAAGTTCAAGTCTCAACATACCTTTTAGTCGATGAAGTTCCACCAGTTCCTTGAGTAGTTATTCGTCTTTGTATGATGAACGCCATGGAGTCTAGAGCTCAACTACATTTTCTATCCTAGTCCGAGACTTAGATTTAAGTAGACTAGAAATCAAGACTTATAGTTTTGGCAACTAAACTTGACAAACAAGCTTGAGATAGCAACGCTTGCGAGTTCGACCGAGCAGTGCTCTAACATCTTCGGCATTATCCACATTTGTAAGTTATCTTCACAGGATACTTGAGAGAGGTGAGAACTAAAACAAACACGTGATTTTGAATAATTAATCAGTTGACCAGATAGAAGGCTAAACTTTTGAACAATATCCATCAAGTTTTGGATGCATTTACCTTTCGCCACAGTGAACAACAAACAATCATCCGCGAAAAACAAATGAGTAATAGCCGGGCTGTGAGTTGCTGGTTTTAGTCATTGAATGAGACCCTAGATTAAGCATGTTGAATTAACGGATAAATCCTTCCATGCAGATTATAAATAAATACGGCTATAAGAAATCACCTTGTCGAAGTCCATGAGATGGGAAGAAGGAAGATGTCGGAGAACCATTTACCAACAGTGATATAGAAACTGTGTTAATGCATTGATAAATTAGTTGGCACCAATGAGTACAAAATCCCATTTTTTTCATAATTTGAATTAAAAATGACAATTCCATACGGTCAAACGCCTTGGACATGTTCAATTTCACACCTATAGCCCCTGAATAATATTTTGTCCTTTTCATATATGCAATCACTTCATGAGCTATAGTAGTGTTGTCTGCAATGTTTCTTCCTGGTACAAATGTAGCTTGCCAAGTAGATACTAATTTAGCAATTATTGGCTTTAGTCTATTGGTGATGAGCTTGGATATGATGTTATACGAAATATTGCATAAGCTAATTGGTCGATAATCTGAAGCCGTGTATATATTTTTAGTTTTGGGAACTAGTACTTGGAAAATATGGTTCAATTGTTTGAGTAAATAACCAGAAGTATTGGAGAATCCACAGTGGGGCAATTGGGGTCACCGACCCCCTTAATTTTTTGGAAAATAAAAAACCCAGTGTAATTTTCATTTAAAATAACCTTGCGGCCCCACGGTATTTACTACAAATACCAAGTATAAAAATGAAAATTCTAACACAAACTTTAGCCTTTTTCCTATATCCACTTCCACGGCTACACAATTACCCTAAGATTAAGGATCACTTTATATACAATCTCTCTTTTACCTGAAAAATTGCTTGGTTTTAGAGTTCAAATATGAGCGGTTAAAGACTTATCAGTTTGGTTTTGTATATATTTTATTTCCAAATAAGGGCTTTTACTTATAATTAGTATAAATTTACTCCATTGTGGAAATGCATTTAACAGATGGATGTACAAGAGGTTTGAATGTTGGAATCGCTTACGAGTATGGATTACTAAAATGGTGTTCAAAGACAGCAGTTGTGATACTAGAAGGATACGTATACCTATTTAAGTGATGTTTATCTTTTATATTTTCTTCGTCCTTTTATAGTATTGCTGGATTGTTATCGTTGATGGATTATCATGTAGATTAGCATGTAGTTTAATAGTGTTCGCAATAAAAACTTATTTAATTTGTTTTTTCCTTCCACTGTTCGATACTATAATTTGAATGAAGCTTATGAAATTTAATTAGATCTATATTGGCATATATTATTTTTCTTGTTAATTACATTTTTAGTTATGATCTTTTTTTTTTGTAAATAAGATATTTCATTAAAAGAACTAAGACTCAAAATGAGTCTCTGTTACAAAAGGAATAGATCCATCTAATCTGGGATGATGAGAATTCCCAATATTAGATTTATCTACTAAAAGTTTCTTTAAGCTACATATGGGACGTGAAGTTTCCCATTCTACAATTGAGTTTAAAGGTCTAACAAACTTGGCGAAGATATCCACAACTTGGTTTCCTAATCTAGGAACAAATGAAATCCTAAAAAATTATTACAAAGATTAGCTATTCTGTTTGCCTCATTGAGGCAGGCTTTGGCACGCCAAGAAATGTCTGAGCTACGACCATGAAAGAAGTTGAAAATACTTTCACAGTCCCCTTCTATACTGAAATTTTGCAGTTGCTTCTCTTTGGACCACCTTGATGCCAACAATACTCCTTCAGCCTCTGCCTCTTTTGGGTCTGAGCTTGCTGATTGCCCTGCTCGTCTTCCTTCACATTTTCCTGCATCATTCCTCAAAATTAAAGCATTACTGGTTGGTACTAACTCTGAAATCCATGTTGCATCAACATTGATTTTTAGGGTATCTTTACTTGAAGCCTTCCATGTATGAGCTGTTTTCTTCCATTGTACCTGTTTAGGTTTAGTAGTTTTACTTTTTCTTGTATCCCAAAAATCAATATGTCTCTGAATTTCCACAGCTAGGTTAATAGCAGATTTAGATTTACCTTCAAAAACCCTATCACATATTTCTTTCCAGATAAACCATATTTTAGTGTGAAGTAATTAAACAGATATGAAAAGACGAGTATACCCAAATACACCACATTTTTTTTGTTTCAACCTATAAGTCCTCTACCGAAAGTGATCGTCTATGGACAGAGTCGATACAATATGACAATTCGGTTCACACTTCGTGTGATCGTCTATAGATACGAGATCGAGACAATATGACAACAAGATAACTTGTTTGATTGAATATAGATACAAGATCGAGACAATACAACAACGAAGTATGTTACTTGCTAATAGGTTCGGTAATAACCAAACTCTATAGGATTACTATCAAGTAATGTGGAGTTAACGTATATGTGTATTTTACTTTATTATAATAAACAATTATAATGAAGAAATCAAAGTAAAAGACAAAACAATATTTTGTTAATGAGGAAACCGCAAATGCAGAAAAACCCCGGGACCTAGTCCAGTTTGAATACTCTCAGAATTAAGTCTCTATACAAAATCTAGACCAACTTCGTATAATTGGACTAAGCAGACTACCCTAGCTACTTAGTTCCCTCAGTATCCCTGTGCCTTCGACTTCTAGAGTCACGCACGTGAATAACAAGTCCTTTGGATCGTATTCCAAACAACAAAGGAAGAATCTATTTGGTAACCACTCTAAATCAATCTTTGCTACAAGATTTAGATGAGTTGTTAACAAAGGATCTTATATTTAATCTAATAAACTCCATTGTCTGGTTAAATCAATCTAACTTTAACTACCGAAATAGTCAAGTATAGATTCGCACTCAATCAAAATAAATCTCAAAGAGATATATTGAGAATGCCGATCTCACGCAACTAATCAATCGAATAAATCCGATTATAGTTGGAACGCAGCCGATCAAGGTTTGTGCACACAATTCACTAGATACGAAAACCAATAAGAAATCATTTTCTTCTTCAAATATTCTTTAATCTTCAATAACATGCACAACACCACTTGAATCTCTTGTGATCAATCACGCACAGAACGGAGTCTGTTAACAATGGATTATCACAAGATGTCTTTAGATCTAACAACAGTTCTAGAGATCTCGTTGATACTTCGATCTAGTTTGAGTGCATCTTATATCAGAAGAGAAGATTCTCAAGAATAAAAAAAATAGGTGCAATCAAAGTTTCAACAACCGTTAGTCAATCAAATCAATTGAAAACTAATAACACTACAATTATCTAGTTTCCCACCAATGGTACTCGTCGAGCTTCTTGATTCCAAAGAAGTCTTTAAACGAGCGGTCATAAGAGATTTCACCTAATTATGATATTTTTCTCTCCGAATAGACGGCTCCACCAGAAACAACAAGAAATGAAGTTTGCCTGGCTCTTAAGATAGTTTGCTATAAATGAAAAATTAGGTATTTATAGACCAAGGATGTTTGGACACCAAGGAATTTCAAAAATTGAAAATATTCTCAAGATATACAATGAATGTGAAAGAGTGGGGGTACAACAACCTCACTCAATAATTCGCTTAGCAATCTGTATGCACTCACTCAAATATACTTTAAAGAGAATCAACTAGATAGTCAGACTCAATCTTAATAAAAAGTATATCAAGGAGTTATATCTCAATTTCTCGATTCAATACTTACTCAAGCAAATAGAAATAAGTCTAATTGAATACAAGAGAAATTAACTTGAACGGTACAAAAGACCAATGTTCAAGTATCAATCAACAACTAAAGGTTTGATTTACTAATTGATCGATTCAACCCACAACCTGTGATATTTCAATTATATAACAAAATATAATGCGGAAAAGAAATAACATAGAAACCAGAAGTTTTGTTAACGAGGAAACCGCAAATGCAGAAAAACCCCGGGACCTAGTCCAGATTGAACACACACTGTATTAAGCCGCTACAGACACTAGCCTACTACAAACAAACTTAGGTCTGGACTGTAGTTGAACCCAATCAATCTCACACTGATCCAAGGTACAGTTGATCTCCTTACGTCTCTGATCCCAGCGGGATACTTCGCACTTGATTCCCTTAGCTGATCTCACCCACAACTAAGAGTTGCTACGACCCAAAGTAGAAGAATTTAATAAACAAATCTGTATCACACAGAAAAGTCTACAGGAATAGATAAATATGTCTCCCACAGAAATACCTACGAGTTTTGTTCCGTCTTTTGATAAATCAAGGTGAATAGTAACCAATCAATAACCCGGACTTATATTCCCGAAGAACAACCTAGAATTATCAATCACCTCACAATAATCTTAATCGACTGGCGAAACAAGATATTATGGAATCACAAACGATGAGACGAAGATGTTTGTGACTTCTTTTCTATCTTGCCTATCGGAGAAATTAATCTCAAGCCATCTTACGATTGCACTCAATCACGATAAAAACAGTAAGATCATATCATGCAACTACAGAGAAAATAGTTGGGTATGGCTTCACAATCCCAATAAAGTCTTCAAGTCGTTAACCTATAGGGTCTCGGTAGAAACCTAAGGTTAAAGGAGAATCGACTCTAGCTTATACAACTAGTATCACACAGGAGGTGTGGGGATTAGGTTTCCCAGTTACTAGAGTTCTCCTTTATATAGTCTTCAAATCAGGGTTTGCAATCTAAGTTACCTTGGTAACAAAGCATTAAATATTCTCCGTTAGATGAAAACCTGATTAGATTCAAGCTAATATCTTTCAACCGTTAGATCGAACTTAGCTTGTTATACACAAATGAAATGCACGTTCATTTAGGTTTGTGTAACCGTACCTAAACGTGTACACCTAATTGGTTCAACAGTAGTTAACCAATGGTTAGCCATATGAGCACTTTCATATCAACCATATTCATCTTCGCCATAATGACTCAAAAGAACTAGTTAGAGAGTTGTTCAATTGCTTATATTTCATAGAAGTATACAAGACTCAATCGAAGAAAAAACGATTTTGATTAGATAAGCGAGATAAACTCGGCTCGAAATAGAAAATGTGTATAATCGAAGTCTATATAGCAATACAACTTTTATCTCAAGATAGGAGATAGAATAGATAGACTTTTGGGTGATAGATAAGTTCAAGTCTCCACATACCTTTTAGTCGACGAAGTTCCACCAGTTCCTTGAGTAGTTCTTCGTCTTTGCATGATGAACGCCGTGGAGTCTAGATCTCAACTACACTTTCTATCCTAGTCTGACACTTAGATATAAGTAGACTAGAAATCAAGACTTATAGTTTTGGCAACTAAACTTGATTAACAAGCTTGAGATAGAAACACTTGCGAGTTCGACCGAGCAGTGCTCTAACAATCTCCCCCTTTGTGAATTTTAGTGACAAAACTATCAATACATATGGAATACAAAATAATAAAACTTTGCAGCTTCTCTTCCACATGCATGATCTCCTGTTCTTCAATATTACTCGAAATCTTAGTCACTTCAAAGTACTCCAATGATTCCAAAGATATTCAATGCATCATCATCGTTGTTGAAGATCTGTAGCCATAACAATGAGAAAACAAAAGCTCTCAATCATTGTTACACAGTGTCATAGTATTATTACACAACATCAAAGTTCAATTTTATCACAACTTCGACAACAATACTATGGTGATATGTATCACTCCCTCTTAGTCAATACTCCATCTCACATGGAAACCACCCCCCTTACATAATGATCCGAAAACCATATGTATTTGTAGTGTGAACTACACATTAATTCTCCCCCTTTTTGTCAATAAAATTGGCAAAGGTACGAAAACTAGTTGGATCCTAATGAAATTTCCATAGAAACATTTCATGACCAAAAGAAAGCACATATCAACTTTTTAGATACAATCATATAGCCGAAACTAAATGCATTCATTAATGAGTTTATAAAGATACAAGATAACCTCTACAATATTCCACAGCCGCACTCCCCACAAAGATTTGGAAATTAAGCACAAATTCAATTAAGAACTCTCCCCTGTAAAATGCCATTCCCGAAAGAACAACAAGAGTGACCTTACTTTCACAAGAAAAGAGGGATTTAGTTGGAAAACAACAAATCATATAAAAATATGAATTTGTATCCAAAATACTCAATTAAATTAACCACAAGAGAACCCATGATTAATTCAATCGGAAATGCTCAACATAAGAGAACTTACGGAGCCACACAGTATATACATAAAAAATATGAATCAGGGATGATCAATACTGCGGAATAGACAAAGATTCATTCTATCTTCCATCACTATTTGCACAATGACATATAATAGACTTAATCTTTGTAACAAAAGATCATCCTTTCTTCCGTCAATATTTGCATAATAACATAAAGGCTTAACTTTTGTTTGTCAAAAGTTCATTCAATCTTTTATCAATACTTTCATATCGACATACGAAGGACTTAACTTTTGACCACGTATGGGACAATCACAGTTCACGGACACAAACACACATATCCCATAAAAAATTGCAATATATAAAACCATAAAGATTAATACTGCAAAATCATCTTCCAAACAAACTTTAGAATTTAAATAAATAAATCTAAAAATATTGAAGATGAAAATCGTTGGACATAGCTATGTGTAATCACAAAACGTCTATTCCAAACTCTAGTTATTCTTTTCAAAAACACAAGAATAAAATTCTCATAAGAACTTTTTCTAGACATTGAGACCTCTGGAAAATTCTTTATCGTCCCCGAACTCCTTGTCGTCAACAGCCATAGGAACATATGGTTAGTGAAGAAAGAAGTCAATTCCAACAAACCTCCTAGGCTGAAGATGTCGAACCAGGGCCTTCTGAATCTCAAGACTTCTCAAAAGAAAAGCCTTTATTTGCTGAATCTCCTTTATTGTCTCCTTCAATTCTTCAAGAACATCAGAAAACTTCTGAGAATTTGAAGGAACAACCCTTGGTTTCCTCACATTCCTTCTTTTTCTTTTCAAAGTTGGAGGTATTGGAGATTTTTCATTTTCCTTCATGATTGATGGCTTAACAATCATATTAACATCTTTTCCATCAGAAGACATGATGCTTGGAGTATCCATATGATGGGTTTGTGAGAGGAAGTCACAAAAAGCTCAACAAGCAGTCTTTGGTTAAAAAGAGTTTCAGGGAAGGAAAAGATATGTAGGGTTACGAAACCTTTAAACACACAGGTTCGTGTACACACAACTCTCATCCCTATAAAAGGCAGAATTTTCTATTTTAACCCTCTTTTATTGATTAACCAGGGAAGACCTTTCCGATATCAATTAGATATGGAAAAATTCCAATTTTTCAAAACAGGCAAAGCTTAAAAAGAAAACAAATTTTTAAAACCATTTTTCTTTTTCTAAAGCCTAAGATGTGCAGAATCTTGTCTCTTTTGATCAGGCACATGAGACAAGATGCACTAACCAACACAATTTAAGTTGTGCTGGGGTGAAAAATAATCTGTCCACCATATCCTTTTCGATCAGAATTCATAGAACCCTGTTTCTCATAGTGTTTAGACCATATCTTTCTTTCCAATGGTCTTGTCTTATCCTTGGAAACTAACTTCTTTGACGAAGATAAAATCTTATATACCTCAGCGGTCTTCTGAACAAGTTTGATCTTGTTTGCTAATCAATTTGCTATTCGTTGAAGTTTGTTGGCATGTCTCAATTTGTGTTTATACTCGAAACACTTTGACAGTTCATGGCCCTTGAGCGAACAATATGAGCATGTCAAAATGGAATATGATTCAGGTATCCGAGATGTGCAAGCTGCTAGACACATAGTAGAACCTGAAAAATTAGACAAAGAGTTTCCAAAGGAAAGGCCAACTTTTTCCTCCAGATTGGTTGAGTTTTCTTCTGAAAGAATATCAAGATTGATGTATGTATTGCTACAGTTATAAAAATCAATTTTTTCACAAAGAAGTGCAATACTTGATTATTCGTCTTCATTAGAATCATAGTTGTCAGACATTTCATCAGGAGTTGCAGTAAGACCTTTGTTCCCAGTGTATTTCTTTCGATTTGGACACTCATTTGCAAAATGACCAAAACCTTTACACTTAAAGTACTGAGGCATATCCTCGTCATCAGTTTCATCAATATCCCTGTTTTTAATAGGAACACGATTATGGGGTTTATCTGATGACTTGGATTTTTCTATGGAAAACCGTTTACTTCTCTTCAAAAGAAGGTCCCTAAACTGTCTTGTGATCAACGAGAATGACTTGTCAAGCTCTTCATCTGATGAATCAGCCTCAGAAAGATCATCTTCAGAGATGCAAACACTTTTACTTTTATCAAGTAATTTAGTGTTCTTTAGTGCTTTGAAAGCAACATCCTTTCCAGATTTGGATGTATGCTCATGATCAAAGATCTTTAACTTCCCAACCAGAGTATTTATGGAAAGCGTTGCGAGATTATTTCCTTCAACGATGGCATGCTTCTTAGAATCGTATCTAGATGGCAGGGATCTGAGAATCTTCATCACAATGTCCTTTTCAGGAATAGTCTTACCCAATGCAAAAGATGCATTAACAATTTCAGACACTTTTTGATTAAATTCATCAAATGAATCTTCATTTGCCATACGAAGGTTTACCCAATCAGAATTTAGGTTTTGAAGCCTAGCTTCTTTTTCACAGGTATTCCCTTCAAATACGGTTTCTAAGATATCCCAGGCATCTTTAAACTTTGTGCACGTTGTCACATGATGCTGAAGATCTGGGGTAATGGAATGTATGATAACATTTAATCCGTCATAATTTTGCTTTGCAGCAAGGATTTCTTCTGGACTATATCTACCAATTTCCTTCGGTATAGATACATCGCTTTATGTATTAACCGGAGGATCATAGCCATTAACAACACGTACCCATGTTTGAAAATCACGAGCTTGAAGAAAAGCACGCATATCAATTTTCCACCACAAGTAGTTTGAGCCATCGAAGACTGGTGGTACATTTATGGAGATATAATTTCTGTCCATAGAGTCAGATCACTATAAATACAGACCTATGAGGCCTTTAAACGTGTTTGCCTGCTCTGATACCAATTGAAAAAGTGGGGGTACAACAACCTCACCCACTAATTCGCTTAGCAATCTGTATGGACTAACTCCAATATACTTTTAAGAGAATCAAGTAGACAGTCAGACTCAATCTTAATAAAAAGTATATGAAGGAGTTATATCTCAATTTATCGATTCAATACTTACTCAAGCAAATAGAAATCTGCGAGTCTAATTGAATACAAGATAAATTAACTTGAACGGTACCAAAGACCAATGTTCAAGTATCAATCAATTTCAATCAACAACCAAAGGTTGGATTTACCAATTGATCGATTCAACGCACAACCTGTGATAGTTCAATTATATAACAAAATATAATGCGAAAAAGAAATAACACAGACACCAGAAGTTTTGTTAACGAGAAAACCGCAAATACAGAAAAACCCCAGGACCTAGTCCAGATTGAACACACACTGTATTAATCCGCAAAATACACTAGCCTACTACAAACTAACTTCGGTTTGAACTGTAGTTGAACCCCAATAAATCTCACACTGATCCAAGGTACAGTTGCGCTCCTTACGTCTCTGATCCCAGCAGGATACTACGCACTTGATTCCCTTAGCTGATCTTACCCACAACTAAGAGTTGCTACGACCCAAAGTCGAAGACTTTAATAAACAAATATGTATCACACAGAAAATTCTACAAGAATAGATAAATCTGTCTCCCACAGAAATACCTACGAGTTTTGTTTCGTCTTTTGATAAATCAAGGTGAACAGGAACCAATCGATAACCCAGACTTATATTCCCGAAGAACAGCCTAGAATTATCAATCACCTCACAATAATCTTAATTGACTAGCGAAACAAGGTATTGCGGAATAACAAACGATGAGACGAAGATGTTTGTGACTTCTTTTCTATCTTGCCTATCGGAGAAATTAATCTCAAGCCAATCTTACGATTGCACTCAATCACGATAGAAACTGCAAGATCAGATCACGATACTACAGAGAAAATAGTTGGGTATGGCTTCACAATCCCAATGAAGTCTTCAAGTCGTTAACCTACAGGGTCTCGGTAGAAACCTAAGGTTAAAGGAGAATCGACTCTAGCTTATACAACTAGTATCACACAGGAGGTGTGGGGATTAGGTTTCCCAGTTGCTAGAGATCTTCTTTATATAATCTTCAAATCATGGTTTGCAATCTAAGTTACCTTGGTAACAAAGCATTAAATATTCACCGTTAGATGAAAACCTGATTAGATTCAAGCTAATATCTTTCAACCGTTAGATCGAACTTAGCTTGTTATACACAAATGAAATGCACGTTCATTTAGGTTTGTGTAACCGTACCTAAATGTGTACACCTAATTGGTTCAATAGTAGTTAACCAATGGTTAGCCATATGAGCACTTTCATATCAACCATATTCATCTTCACCATAACTAGTTCAAATGACTCAAAAGAACTAGTTAGAGAGTTTTTCAATTTCTTAGATCTCATAGAAGTATACAAGACACAATCGAAGCAAAAACGATTTAGATTCACTTGAATCGATTCATGAACTTTATAGCCACGATTTGCAAATATGCATTCCTTAGTTTATATAAGTTTAAGTTCACGAATAAACCATTTTTAGAAAATAACCCACTCAAGTACGCATACCGGTACGCATACTTAAGTACCCGGATTGAGTTTGTTTTCAGTTCACAAACTCCAGCAGAAATTCACGGGACGTGAACTTCCGGCAGTACGCGTACAGGTACGCAGACTTTAGTTCCGGTTATCCTGAGAAGCAAAGTACGCATACTTTGGTTCAAGGATTTTGGACTTACGCACGTATGAGTTCACATACAATGTTTATATCCATTCAAGGTTATATATTCTAAACTCTCATTTCAATCATTGAAACATTCTTAGAGGATGTTAAATAGAAGTTATTCACACACTATTTTTCATCAAAGCGATTTTCAAGATATTGAAAAAATCAATATGACTTTCGTCACTTATAAAGATGAACTTGGCGAAAGCGAAAGCTTACCAACACATATTTCGAGAAATAGATAAGCGATATAAACTCGGCTCGAAATAGCAAATGTGTATAATCGAAGTCTATATAGCAATTTGACTTTTGTCTCAAGATAAGAGATAGAGTAGATAGACTTTTGAGTGATAGATAAGTTCAAGTCTCCACATACCTTTTAGTCAACGAAGTTCCACCAGTTCCTTGAGTAGTTCTTCGTCTTTGTATGATGAACGCCGTGGAGTCTAGAGCTCAACTGCACTTTCTATCCTATTCCGAGACTTAGCTATAAGTAGACTAGAAATCAAGGATTATAGTTTTGGCAACTAAACTTGACAAACAAGCTTGAGATAGCAACGCTTGCGAGTTCGACTGAGCAGTGCTCTAACAGAATGGAAAAATCCGGTTTTCATAATTCCAATAAATGCTTGTCCAATATTTTTGAAATCTCTCAATAGAAAATCTCCAATTAGTAAATGCACATTTCTAATTTTTATTCTCTAGAGATATGCATTTAAGTGCTGGTAATTAAAGCATATAAAACCAAAAACCTTAATTAAAATATTCTTAATTTATCTCGCGCAGGATCTCCTTGAGTACTAAGGAATATCTTTAAACAATAAATGATAAAAGTTATTGTACGTGTTCAAAGTATGTTGACATCTTTTCACTGCAAATCCTTATTTCATATTTACATTCTTGGAATCGGTTATACCACACTTCTAAACAAGTTTAGAATTGGTTGACCTGTTTTCCAAGACTACTATGTGATTGATCAAATACAAAATCACATACATGGGTTCAATCGGTTCTACTAATCACTAGGATCGGTTATACCTAATTATGGAAATACTTGTGATCGGTCACTAGGATCGGTTACACCAGTTACAAGGATCGGTTCCATATACACATGGTATTACTTGTGATCGGTCACACCAATTACCAGGACCGGTTACACCAGTTACCAGGACTGTTTACACCAATTACAAGGATCGGTTACACATACTCATGATCGATCACACCAATTACTAGGATCGGTCACACCAATTACAAGGATCGATCATACCATCACATGGTGATTACTTAGGATTGGTTACCCTAATTAATAAAAACCAGTCATACCAAATCATAAGTCAGACATTGTGATTAGTTATACCAAGATACATAACCTAAGTTAAGATCGGTTCTACCATCTCACACATATTGGTCATCCAAAGATTTGCAATGAATAGCCGGACCAATAATCCTAATGATTTCCCTTTCGATTCATGAAACAAGTTCATGAATGTACGTCCTTTAAAAAAATGTAAAAAATTGTTTCCTAGGATGAAATCTTCACCATAACCCATTCACATAATCATAACAGTATATACAAGATTATGTCGATGTCATATCTACGAAGTTCAAAAGATAAGCGTTATACTTCATAGTCTAATACCCTAATACTATGATCATACAATTATGATCATGTCACATCACTAGAGTATTATACAATATGTACAGTATATACAGCTTCGCAGTTATGTTATCAATATAACACGACTTGAAAGATATGTTAGGAATGAAACAGTTCAAGTTAATATTACTAACCTCAAGTGGACGAATGATGTCGTCGTTGTAGTTCACTACTTCTTTACATTCTTCAGGTCTTCGGAGTAATACTTGTATGTCTCAACATTCTTAAACTTTCTAGTCTAACCTAAACGAAGTTGACTCTAGTATTTAATCAAGCGACTCTAGATGAGTTTTGATACTTAAATATGACAACCAAACTTGACATACCAACGCTTGGTGAGTTCAACCGAGCTATGCTCTAACAAGATATACATATTCTAGGTTTAGCAGTCTATTTTTTACATAGATCCAAAATTGTTTTTGAGTTATCCAATGATAAGGAGAGAGGGTTAGGAGATGAGTTCTAAACTTCTTTAGCATAAGGACAGTGAAAAATAAGATGTTCAGTTGTTTCGAGTTCTACTTTACACATTGTACAATTAGGAATTACATCTTTAACCTTTCCAAACAGTTTAACATTAGTAGGTAGCGTGTTTTGTAACCATTTCCATAAAAATAGCTTGATTCTCTATGAGATGTTTAGACTCCATAAAGATTTCCAAAATGACTCTAGCATAGATAAGCTAACAGTGTCGAGTCCGTTTTCATTCAATTTATCCTACATTGATTTATTTGTGAAGTTTCCTGATCCAGTTAATGTCCAACGGATTTGGTCTTTCCTAAGAATTTGGTCTTTATCTTTAAAGAGGTTTATGTGACTAATTTTATGCACAATATCATCCGGCAAAATAGATATGAGTAAAGGAAGATTCCATGAGCAAGTTTCTATGTTTATTAAGTCTGAGACCCAAACTAGATGACTATTATTAGTGTTACTAAGGTTGTTAATAGTGTCTCCTAGCCATGGTATCCATTTATCATTGTAAATATTAATGTTTTGACCATTGCCTACTTCCCATATACTGTATTTTTAAACAAGCTCTAATCTTTGCCTAATGCAGTTCCAAGTCCAAGAGCTCCTTGTTGAGTGTTTGGTACTAAATGGAGATTTATTCCTAAAATACTTTGTACCCATTGTTTTTGCACAAAGGGCATTAGGTTCCTTAATCAATCTCTACGCAACTTTTGCTAACATTGCGAGGTTAAACTTACGTGCATCCCTAAATCCTAATCATCCTTTAATGATTGGTTTACAAATATTTGGCCAGGCCTTTGGATAGAATCCTTTGCCTCCTGCATCTTTCCCCCACCAATTTTTTTGTTTTTTTAGTTATGATCACTGAGATTAGATTGTGCCCCCATTAAGATTTTATCTTGGATTCGCCGCTGACCAGAAGTGAAGAAGGATTGTACCATTTGAATGACTGCAAGTCCAACAATATTCCTCGATTGTTGATAAAATCCATCCTGAAAACCGTCCGGACCTAGGGAAGCCCAAGGTTTAATCTGAAAAATCGTATCTTTAATTTCTTATGCTGAAGGAATTTGAATTAATTGGGAATTGTCTTCTTCTGTCACAAAAAAGATAGTTAGCTAGGCTGCTGTTTCGAATATGCGAACTCGTTCCTAGATATTGACTCCCAAGCTGGGTTGCACAGAAGCGGCCACGACACGACGAGGACGCGGTCACGACCAAATTCTCGAAAAAGTAGGACGCGGACGTGTATATACATTTTTTATTTATATATTATTTATATATATACATTCATGTATTTATACATCAAAGTCAAGTGTTTCGATCCTGAAATTAGAAAATGATGCTGCATTATGTTGTTTTATTATGTACATTTCAAAAGAAAAGAAGAGATCGTTTGTTTATACACGCTGAAGGTCAAGCAAGCAATCACTACTAAGCACATGGCACAATCAAAATGCATTCTTAGAACGACACATGCCTGACCAAGGGTAGTTACATAATGTCATTTCCAAATACAAAACCCTAATAAAGACCTAATCATCCCATTTATTCTCCCTGTCTTCTTATTCTCGCCTCATCTTCTTCACTTTCCTTCACCGTCGAATAGTTTGGCTTCATCTTCTACTAACACTAACTCCACATCTACCTAGTTATCTCTTCTTTTCTGTACTCTTTAACGTTTCTCCTCTGTTACCAATGTTGTGATAGCAGGACAAAAATTTGTTCCAAGACTTTACTTTTGTATCTCGATGTATGTAGAATAAATATTGGTGATCATTGTTTACTGACGAAAGATCAATGTATATGGATCTGTAATGTAATTAATTAACGTTTCAGATATATTTCCTTAAGCTTATTATTCTGTATTCCAATCGGATGAATCGATTTAATGATTGATCTAAATGTTTGTCTGTCTTCATTTAGTTAATAATAGTAAAAATAAAGAAAGAAATTTAAATGAAAATGAAAGGGAAAAAAAACGTGTTAAACCCGAGTCATCGGTGCGTCCAACTCAGACGCGAAAGGGACGCGCATATTGGTGCGCGTCGTATCAGCATCCAACGCGCATCCTGTGTCCGACACGCAACGGACGCGGACACGGCTCAAAAAATGCACCGTCAACCCAGCTCCCAAGCAATAGAACGAGTTCAATCTCATATCCGTGGATTCAAACCGACCCATCCGTTCTTTTTACGGGCATTACATCAAAATCCATCTCACTTCGAGCATCTACTTCAAAATAAATCCTTCAGCCGACTGAAAAAACCATGGTCGGTGAGATTTGCAAAAGGAATAAAAAAGTAAAAGAAAATCTTATCATATAGGTGGGTAAAACTTGCTTGAAGAAATTTAAAAACAGAAATGGTAGGTAAAAAGTAAAAACCCCATACCTCATGGGGAATGATGTCATTTCACCATGTAAATGTAATCTGTGATCGAGGGCAATTTCCCTTCTTTGCTGGACTCTCCACTGCACAAAATACGTGTCTCATGGTGATATCATTTTGCTATGTTAGGATCTGCAAATTGGACGACTCTGGTCAATTGAATGTCTGTAAACTGCACACTGAGTGTTTGATAATAGACCTGAATGAGGTAACTTCTCTGATTTGCACATTAACTGTTTTCACTTTCGATATCTGTGTACTTACTTTGCCCTTGCCAAAATACTTCCTCCCCCACAGAATACTAAATTGCGATGTAATTTTGAAATACTTTGTATGCAACTGCAGGGTTCACTTTGGCACATTTTCACAGCCACCGAGACATACCACATCCAGTGTAGGATTTTTGCTGGACTGCTCAATGGTAATGATCTTACATTATCTCTTTATGTATATTCAGTTGAATTCACAATTTATGCACTTTGGTGTCCAATCGCAAAAAGTATGAACCGCTTCACAGACCAAAAAAACCACTAGCCTATCAATGCGACTAGTGCAAGCTATCATGAAGCCTGAACGTACCACAGTTGCCACACCTGCCAAAGACCGTATGTGCACTTATGCGTGTGTCCCTTCCACTAGTAGAATTAAGGATACTGTAAATAGGTTTGGTAAGGACTAAGGTGAATGCACAACAAGAGAAAGTTACAGTACTGCAGACACATATTAGCTAAACATAATGGCTAATTTTCTTGTTGGCATAATGCATTTATTTGCAACGCAACGAGTATAGTCTGTATAGGTAGGATAAAACTGAAACAAATCTCTGTACTTATTTTCTTGGCAAAGTATGATGAACTTATAAAACCAAGAATCAATAAACTTAGTTAAGCACGAACATCAGGATTAGTGACGAGCTAGGTAATCTTCAAGCCTTGATAGTTATCCATACATCCTCCTGCTGTCCAGCACTAAAAATGCTCTTACTGTAAAACAACATCTCCTTTTGGATCGGTGAACACAACTTTCCATCTTACAGATACATCCTACTCCATCTACCTTCAGATTATCCGAAAGTATTCACTTATTTTGATTCAGAGGAAATAGAGTCATGCTTAGTAATTTTTGCCTTAAAAGAAGTAGGTGGTATTGTTTGCAACAATCAAAACAAAGGAATACCAGGGTTGGTCTGGTGGTTAACTGAATGTGCACCATTCACCATATCAAGTTAGGACTAGGCCTGCACAGAACCGAACCGTAACCGCAAACCGAAACGATAACCGCAATACCGAACCGTAACCGCACCGCACCGATAATCCAACGGTCGGTCACGGTTTTAATTTTAATAACCGTTAGATCTTCGGTTCGGCCAACGGTTCCACCAATAACCGCAACCTAACCGAACCGATTAACCGATTAATGTAGGCCGTTGATTTATTTCTATTCTGATCAATCCTAGCCGTCTAAATTCGAGTAACCCTAGAGTATATAAAGTAGAAACCCTAAACTATTAAGCAGTGTCTTCATTTCTGCTTCATTTCCTCTCCGAGACTTGGTCTCTCTCCAGTCGCCTCTTCCAGCATTACAGTAGCATATAGTCGCCTCCTCCACCTCCATCAAGATTCAAGACTCAAGAGCACCACCACCTCTATGATCTAGTAAGTAGTAAGTGTTTTCTCCTTGATTGATTTTTTCTTTTTATCAATTTCTAGTTTTTATTTTTATTTTTAGGGTTTCTTTTGATTCTCGAGATGGTTTGATTCTGTTTATCAATCGATTTCTGTTGTCAATCGATTACTGTTTATCAATCGATTTAGGGTTATAATTTTGTTTTTTGTTTTTTTGTTTTTATGTTCTCAGACCTTGAAGAGCAGGACCAGCAGCTGGAGTTCTTCATTAAAAGATAGGGAGTTCTTCTAGAGAGTATTGTCAGCACAAACAGGTAACTAGTGCTTCAATTTGACTTGTTCTGTTTGATTTGAGTTCAATCTTCAGTGTTTATGAGGTTTTGTTGATTATGAAATTGAGTAAAAGGGTTTGTTGATGTAAAATGTCTTGAAAAAGGTTTGTTGATGTAAAATGTCTTGAAAAAGGTTTGTTGATTAATGAAGTGATTTATGATCTGTGACTATGAGCAAAAGGATTTAAACTTTTAACGGGTGTTGATTGATATGAGGTATCGTTATATGAATTACTCTTTGAGAATTTATTTACTCTTTTCAATCTCTGTTAAATGCTTCATATCACATATAAAAGTTGGAACTATTTGTGTAATACTTATGTTGTGAAGTGAGATTTTGGTAACTGAGTTGTTAGAGTTACAAATTATACCTGACCAATTAGTACAGTGGCTAGGGTTTGATGATGAAATCCATGATTGTAATGCTGATTGGTTCCCAAATTGTTGCTTGAGCTTAAGTAGAATCCTTTGTTCTTCCTTATCTTCTTGAGTAGTGATAGGCCTACTTGTATTAAGAACTAAATGTTGGAAATGATGTTTGTTGCAGAGATATGTGTGCTTGTATTAAGAACTAAATGTTGGAAATGATGTTTGTTGCAGAGAACTAAATGCTTGGATCAAGTTCAGTTTCGTTATCGAGCTGCAAGATGGCAGGTGCATCTCCAGCCTCTCAATCCCCTGCAGCTGAGTATACCGAAGTGACACCTTCTGTAACACCTCAAGTTGATGCTACACAAGAAACACAGCAGGCTACACAGGTCCCTGCACCTGAAAGTGAACCAAATAAGAAGGGAAAAGTGAGATCGAAAGTATGGAATGATCAATATGAACATGGAAAAAAGAAATGAAATTTCTTTTATTTGGTATACGTTATGTTCGTTATTTGGTATACATATGATAAGGAAGTACTCAATTTCATTATCTATGAGTCAGTAAATCACAAAGGTATGACTGGCTTGAGAATTGGATGGACTGATATGTATTGTGGAATTTTGATGTGAAGGATTAGCTTCAGTTCGATAATAAGTCATGACTGATATATAAAATATTATCAGTGTTTTCATCCATGGGAACTCTTAGAGTTGATTCCTTTGCACTTAAATTCTATTGACATTGTTTTAGTGAGTGATATATGTAGATTATTGTCATTCTGTTACGTTGCTTTCTTAACCCTGCACTTTGTTGGTGACTTGAATCACTTGATCTTATCTAAATATGAGATACGATGTCTAGTAACTTATCTCGTTTATGCATGGGAATGAGAAAGTAGATACAGGCACAATATGTGAATATCTGACTTTTGAGTAATTATCTTTGTAGACATTTTGGGCAAGGATGAGGATTAAGGGGATGATTGGCTTGAGAATTGGATGGACTGGAGTCTTTTACTTGTCTTCAACTCTTCGTGCTACTTTCTTTTCTTATGTTAAACTTTAAGACTTGTGTTTGATCTTTAGACTCCTTGCTTTTGGACTTCAAGTCTGTTTGATCTTTAGACTCTTGTATGGAATGGATTAAGAATCTACTTGTTAAGAATCTACTTGTTATTTGTTATTTGTTAAGTATGGAATGGATGTACAGGTGCAGGTACAAAATCTGTCAGAATTTTCTGATATTTATATATGGTTAAAACCGAACCGAACCGAACCGCAAAATAACCGAATAGTGTCGGTGCGGTTAAAAACCGAACCGAATACTAAACAGTTCGGCTACGGTTTTAAATGTGCTAACCGCACTATATACAGTTAGGTCAACGGTTTTACCAATAACCGCACCGCACCGAACCGTGTGCAGGCCTGGTTAGGACATGCTGGTTCTATTTTCCTTTGTATCTTCATTACAGCTGACCCGGTGAGTAAATTGTCGGAACAACACAAAGAGGGGTTTTCTTACAAGCACTAAGACCAAAATGCTCAGTCATGTCAAGTTCCTCTCCCTTTTCACCATCAGGAAGCTCCCAATTGAAGTGGTATAAGAGATTGGCAAGAGCAAACTCGACAATTGCGATGGCAAACGAAATCCCAGGACACCCTCTTCTTCCTGAACCAAACGGAATGAATTGGAAATCCTGACCCTTGAAATCGATTGGGTTGTTAATAAATCTCTCAGGTCGAAATTCTTCTGCATCGTCCCATACGTTAGGATCTCTATGGATTCCCCATGCATTGATGAAAACTGTTGTATTTGGAGGGATATCATAACCTGCTAAGTGGGTTCTCTTAGTTGTTTCTCTAGGAATTAAATTAGGGAGAGAAGGATGTAGTCGTAATATCTCCTTAACAATACATTTCAAATAGTCCATTTGATGAATATCGTCTTCTCCTACCGTAGACTTATTTCCTACAACTCTTCTCACCTCATCTTGTGCTTTCTTCATCACTTTCGGATTCTTTATAAGCTCTGCCATTGCCCATTCCATTGTTCTTGCTGATGTATCACTTCCACCAATAAACATATCCTGTAGTGACAAAAGATTTTGGATTTAGCTGAACATGGATTAGCAGTTTTGAACTTTGAGAGACAAAGACACGAGAGAGAGAGATGGTCTAACCATTAGTATTGCTTTGATATTATTACGAGAGAGATTCTTGTTATTCTCCTGAGAAAGGATAAGAATATCCGTCACGTCTAGTTCATCACTGTCTTCTACCTGACCGTGATCATCTTCCAATTTGGAATGACGGAGGAGATGCTCATCAATGACTTGATCTAGAAAGGTATCTACTTCTTGAAACGCCTTCTCAAATTTACTAGACAATCCGGTGACAACATCCATCCAACCAATAGAAGGAAAGAAATCCCCAAAACTAAAAGCGTTAAACAACCCCAAAAAGTTACTTGACATTTCAGGGAATCTGTTTCCATGAGCAGTTTCATACCGGACCCCAAGAGCACACCTTGAAACTATGTTATTTGTGAGAGTTAGCAGTATTTCGGTAATATTTACAACTTGTGTACCGTCTCCCCTTGAAGAACATAAACTAGATATCTTCGCTGTCACAATATCTACTTCTTCTACTCTCACATGCTTAAATGATTGAACTCTTTTGACACTGAATAGCTCAACAGCAGCAATCTTTTTCACTTGTCTCCAGTATTCACCATAAGGGGCAAGGGCAATATCAGTAGATCCATAAACAAGCGCTTTAGCGGCGGTAAGAGGAGGTCTGTTTGCAAAGGCAAGATCTTGGTTCTTCATCACCTCTTTAGCCATTTCTACAGATGAAACTACAAGAATCGGAGATTGACCCAGGTGCAAGAACATTAAGGGCCCATACTTTTGAGAAAGATCTCGTAACGACCTATGAGCTAATGTTCCTAGTTGGTGAAGGTTGCCAATTATTGGAAACGTCGGTGGAGCGGGTGGTAGATTATAAAGATAGGTTTTTGTTGATGATGACCAAACTCTATGGATCTTAAACAAGAAGAAAACTGAGAATAGAAGAACTGGAAGTGAGATAAAAAACAAGTGCTTGTTTGAATAACCTTCTAACTGTTCTCCTACCCATTGCGGCAACAACACTAGCATGGAAAGTAGATTCATTTTTTTTCCCTTTGCAGTTGTTTAGCTAGAAACACATTAAAAACCTGTAAGTGTGCTTAGATTTATTCCCATATTTAAGCTTTGAAAATTTTGAACATGAAAAATCTTCTTAGCAAAAAAGGAAGCTGTACATTATCCTGGACCATGAAAGATATAATTTGTCACTTATGTATAATAAAATGTACGCATGTGATTGACATCAATGCCACTGCTGTTTGATTATGACCATAAAGGATAAAGTCAAAAGTTTGAAAAGAAAGTCTTATCACAAACATAATGGCTGCTAAGGAGGCTAGTGGAGTAATTTTGAAAAAAATAATCTAATAAATAAATTAAAACCAGATTTTAGGCATACTTTTAGCATTTATATACATACAACACCATGGGAGAGGATCCATCCTTACCTATACCCAAATCCCCTTCCTCACCACTATATTTAGACCATTTCGTGTAGTTACGTGTAGCAACTGTTGAGCTCACCATTCTACTTCTCCACTAGACTCAGCCTAATACCTGGTTGTATTAATCCAAAGGTAATTAGTGTTCCGTTTTATACATTCTAAGTAAATTGGTTCCTATTAGAGCACTTCTAGTGGGGTGGGAAAATAAGCTAATTTGCCCATTCACGCCCTATTATGGAGTAGGTAAATGGCCAAATTGGATGGGAAAAGACTCAAATATGAAAATTTGCCTATTCCGTCTCAAGTTTAGTCGAATGAATCCACCGGAGATGATCGGTCAATGAAAAGCCGAGTTTGGTTGAGACATCCATCGTCTCAGGTTGAGCCAATCAACCTTGAATGAGCCGATAACGGCTAAATTTATCCAACGAATATAGTTTTGTCTTCTATAAATTCAACTATTTCACTTTCATGCTCATAGTTTCTGAGGAATGGCCCCGACCGATATTAATTAGGGATGTCAATGGATACGCATTACCTGGAACCGGACCTAGTAGATTTGGGTTCGATTCTGGGTCCTAAAATTGGACCCATTAACAATTTAGGACCCGACAAGTAATTACCCGATTGGACTCGAATCATAACGAGTTCAAACGGGTAATACCCGTCGAGTACCCGCGGGTATCAGGTACTCGGTTATTCATCCTTTTATTCGTCTTTTTAGCAAAATTATAAGTACTTTGCTAGTTTTGGCTTTGATTTTTCTTTTCTTTTTTCATTTTTTTCTAAAATATTTTTATATTATTGGATAATGAATATTATATGAAACTAGTTGGAAGCCTAACAAGTTAAGCTTCAATGGCATACTACTGCATTAATTGAACATGTTGTCGTGTTAGCTTACCAGCGAGCCTCATGAGGAACCAGCCAAGGAAGCCGAAGCGAATAGAGGGCTGATTATGTCGCAAGGGGGGCAAGCTAACTTAGGGATGCACAGGAACCGTCCTGTCCCGTGGAACCATACCGGAACCATACCAGTACCGCGGTTAGATGGGACAGGTACAAGTACCAAAAACCGGAACCGATCCTAGAGTAGGTATAAGTAACGGTCCTAAGCTATTCCTGTCCCGTTTCGTAGTACCGAGGATCTGTATCCATTTGGGGCTTTCCTAACCTCAAAAAAACTCATTCATCTTGATCTCTCCCATACAAATTTATCAGGCTCGATTACAACACAGTTCGCTAACCTCTCTTTGCTAAAGTACCTTGATATCTCTTCATCTTCTATGAAATCTTCCTCATTAAGCTGGGTGACAGGGTTACTTGATCTAAAGGTACTAAGGTTGAGCGGTGTTGATCAATATGAGGCATCGTCTTCAGAAGACAACTTTGTGGAAGAACTATTTTCAATCTAAAACATCTACAATTTCTCTCCTTGTCCAAGAACTATTTGCACGGACCAATCCCGAAATCAATTTGCCAGACGTCAAGTTTACAAAAGCTTGATTTGAGCAAAAACATTTTCACGGGAATGATACCAAGCTGCATGACCAAGCTACAGAACCTCTATTACTTTGATATTTCTAGTAATTCCATTGAAGGTATTGTTTCGGTGTTTCCCTGATGGGTTGGATTAATAAATCAACCCTGACTACATTGTCTCTGAGATCGAATAGGCTAACCGTTCATCTGGATCAACACCTTCGTCCATATGGATCATCATAACAGTGGAGTTGCTGGAGTGTATAAAACATTCAGTGGTCTACTGATTAAACGGGTAAAGAACCGGTCCCGTCCCGTACCTAGTTAAACAGGTACAGGCCCCGTCCCGTATTTCATAGGTACAAGTAAAGGTACACAGGTACAGGTACCGACCATAGGGAGGTATATGTACTGAACAAGGAAAAGAAGCGTACCGTCCCGTACCATGTGTAGCCCTAAACTAACTCTACCTTCCATGTCAAATACTGCAATATTACGCCATCGGGGACTTGAACCTAGGACCTCCTGGAGCGAATAAACCTTTGAGGAACGGGGATGACTAGCTGAGCTAGCTACCCGTTTTTTCTTACATTTAATCTTTATTTAGTACATTAATAAAAAAAATAAAAAAAATAATTTAGATTCAAGTTAAAAAGAGAAAGAGATTAAGTTTTAAAGATTTTTTTATAGTTTTTTTAATATCTAACGGGTACCCGGAACCGACAGGTACCTGGGATTTTAAACGGGTCCTGTTCTGGGTCCACAAATTTAGGAACCGGACCCGACTATTGCAAGTAGGATCCGGGTCTGGTTCTGGTGATACCCGGGAGGACCCAGACCATTGACATCCTTAATATGAATCATGCCTGGTTTATCGTACATAGCTGAAGAATTATCTCTACGTTGAAACTTAGTGTATGTTATCCAGTTAAGGATGCAGAATGACGACAAAATGGTCTATTGAGTGTATGTTGTTGGATCTGAAGTTATAAAAACTTTTGCACTGACACAGCTGAATAACCGTAATGCATCTAGGTGTTTTGTCGATATTATACTATACGAAAACAAGCAGAAAAATTTATAGATTTTGTTCGGGTTGTCAATCGATATCGGCTTAAGGATGAAACCAGTGTGAATTTGTCTTATGAGCTAGAAAGGAATGGCGAAGATGGAAAAGAACAAATTTTTCTTATGAAAATCATTACGAAATCCTTAGGGAGTTTATGATAACCCTTATGGGAATGTTAAAAAGTCCGCATACTACTCGAGCAAGACGTTGAATAACCTAGCAGCTTAACCTATACTACTGTGTCTTCCTTATCCTACACCACACTATTTCCAGTAAAATGAGTGCATGTATCCTCCCTCAGGCTCATGGGAGATGCAACCACATTGAGTTTGAACCTCAACTGAGAAAATATAGGTCCATGAAGCGCCTTTATGAAGATATCAACAATTTGATCCATTGCATTTACATAAAACACATCTAGAGCCTTTGACTGCACCAATTCTGTGATAAAGTAATAATCCAAATGAACATGCATGCTTCATTCTGGAGTGCATCAAAGGATTAGAAGCAAGGGATCTGATGTTATATCATCCATGCCTAAGAATACTGCAAATAGGAAAATGAATATCTTGCGCAGATGATAACAAATCCAAAAAATTTATGTTGCAATGTGAGCTAGTTTCTTGTACTCTACTTTAATACCGGATATGGATATTGTTGTCTGCTTCTTACAGTGGTGAACAATCGTTGTAGAAGCAATGAAACTTTTAACTACACCCCCTTAAGACAACGTCCGGGAAACGTTATCGTACCTGTTTGAAAATGGCTTCTCAGCGTTGTTAGCGGCCATTTTTGTTGTAATGAATAACTATTAGCAGATCTTTTGTCTTCAACAGAATCTGCCCAATCTGCATATGAGAAACCAAGAAGGAAAAAAAGAACCCTTTGTAAATTGCACACCATAACCCAGAGTACCCTTGATGTACCTAAGAATTCTTTTAGCAGCAAAATAATTCAGGTCTGGTCCGAGTAAGATAATGAAGTGCCCCCACCAATGATCTTTACTCTGTAGGATTTTCAAGTAGCTCACCAACATCTTTGAAGAGTTTGTCAGATGCAGCAATTGGAGTTTGACAAGGCTTAGCATCCTCCAAGTGAAATTTATTAAAGAGATCTACTTCATACTTGGTTTGAGAGAGAAACAAAGAGTAGAATCCCTTTTTACCTGAAGACCCAGGAAGTAGTGTAAGGTAGGGCTGTCAATGGGTCCGGGTCCTCCCGAGTATCATTGGACCCAGACCCTACTTATAAAAGTCGGGTCCGGTTCCTAAATTCATGGACCCAGAACTGGACCCGTTAAAGAACCCGAGTACCCGTCGGTTCCGGGTACTCATTGGTTATCACAAAAACTAAAAAAAAAGAGTCAAAAACTCAATATATTTCTCTTTTTGGCTTGAATCAAAATTATTTTTATAAAAAATTATTATTGTTTCTTTATAAATGTCTTAAATAAAGATTAAATGTAAGAAAAAAATGAAAAATGAAAAAATAATCCAAGCCGAAACCAACAAAATTCTTATAATTTTGCTAAAAAGATTCGGGTCCAATCGGGTAATTACCCGTCGGTTCCTAAGTTGTTAATGGATCCAAGTTTAGGACTCAAAACCGGACCCATTTTTACAGGTTCCGGTTCCGGGTAATGGGTACCCATTGACAACCTTAGTATAAGGGTCCAAGTCTTTAATAAGAAAATGAGATTGAAGATGAGTTATAACAGATTGAAGGAAAAATAGAAGAAGAACCAGTAAGAAGAATATCATCAATATAGATATGAGTCACTGTATTGAGTCCCATTCTTGTTAAATGAGCTTGAAGTTGAGAGAAAAAAGATTGCATAAAAATAGAAGAAGAACCAGTAAGAATACTATCATTACCATTAATAAGAGCCGCTGTCATTTGAGTCCCATTATTGTGAGCAAATAAAAAAGGATCGGCAACAGAATTCACAAACTTCATATAAATATAATAGTTGCACTTAACTTCTCATACCAAGTTGATGGTATACTAGAAATTGAAACAGTAAACAAAGATAGGCAAGCAACGATAAACTAAAGAACACAAGGATTGGCGCAATAGAACGCTTGAGGTTTAAGTTAAAACCTAACTCTCTCTATAATCAATAGATTATTCATATGAAAATATAATAAAAGTCTACCTTATAAGAAACGAGACTAGAAACCCACTTCTTCTAGCAAAGGAAACCCTAAAGAGAGAAACCCTAGACTAAGGACAGAAACACCCCTACAGAATATATGCTAGCAATTTTATTCCTAAAAGAAAGCACTCTAAATAAAAAAATATGATATGCCCCTGCATCAGCCACCCCATGTTGAAATTAAGATCGTCTTTGACGAGAAAGCTACTGCAGCTTCAACATAAGTTTTTTTTAGGGTCAGTACGCTTAAGTTCTTCTTTTGTTATCCATGTGCTACCCTTAACAGACTTTCCAAGCCACTTAACAAGGAATTTTCGATACGGGTTACCACGTCGAGACCTAGTTTCCTTCACATCAAGTACTTCTTGGATGACTTTAGACGGTTTGGTACCCAATTCCTCTTGAGCAGATTGCTGGTTGCTAGATGTATCTATAACATCATCTTCATCGACAACGTAGAAATCATAAAAATCAAAAACATTAAAAATAGGGCTTGTTTGTAAATCGTCAGGTAGTTCAAGAACATAAGCATTTGAACTGATTTTCTTGACTATCTTGTATGAACCCATCTTCCTTGATGCCAACTTGTAATATTTACCCCGTGGGAATCTCTCCTTCCGCATGAGCAGCAAGACCATATCGCCCTCCTGAAATTCCTTAGGTTGCGACCAGAATTGAGAGCATTCATATATCCCTCATTGCTCTTGGTGATGGCTTATCTCACTGCTTGATGTATACTCTTAATGTGATCAGCAAAAACCTCACCTTCATTGCTGACCTGTGTATCCAAAAGAAGCGGAACAAGGTCGAACACATGCTGTGGATGGTAACCATATGCAGCCTCAAAAGGTGTTCGTTTAGTCGTACGACTAACTGAATTACTATACGCAAAGCTTGAGGTAAAATTTGATCGCAGCTTTTAATATGATCCCCTACCAGACATCTCAACTGATTACCCAAACTCCGGTTTACCACTTCTGTCTGGCCATCGGTTTGAGGATGGGAAGTCGTAGAATAACGCAAATCGGTACCAAAATTCTTCCATAATGTCCTCCAGAAACACCCAAGAAACTTGACATACGATCAGACACAATAGATGAAGGGACTCCATGCAGGCGCACCACCTCATTGGAAAAGAGCGAAGCAATATTGGATGCTGATAGACGCATTATTGTGTCTAATATGTCTCAATTGTATATATTGTTAGTGTTCGATTTTGTATTTATTTTGTTATTTTATGTCTTTGTAGGTATTTTTAGAGAAATAAGCTCTTGCGGCGAAATTGGCTCGAAAAGTGGTGTTTTACACCCCAGGATAGAGTACTAAAGGCACCCCAGAAATGCACCGGAAGCACCCCAGAAATGTGTCGGAGGAACCCTGGAAAAATTACTATCTACGCCCAAAAATTACTATTTGCACCCCATAAGACAAGTGCTAAAGGGACACCCGTGCAGGATTAGGGGGAGGACATGTTCTTCTCAAATTCAAAAAATGAATTTTGGCGGGAAAATATTTTCATTAACAGCAGAATTTCAATCGGATATTTGGACGTGATTTAGTGAGATTCAATCCCTGAAACTTAGTGGGTAGACGTGATATGACTATAGAAAGCTAGTATGGGTGATTTTATCGATCAAATTTGGCTGGATAACTTGGTTTAATCCAAACAGGGAGTTGGAGGAAAAACATGAGCTTGCATGAGTTGTGAGAAATTTAAACTTGTACTGCACGTGCTTGGAAGATTTAATCGATATTATAGAGCGTGAAGAAGGTATATAAGGAAATAAATACAGCTGCAGATGCGTGAAAATCAAAATCAATGAAAAAAATGGAAAAAAATAATACCCGAGTAAAAGAAGATTATTTGTAGTTAATGGAGGAGATTCAATGTCGCAATTATGTATAAATAGGTTCCTAGGATCACATAGAAGGGGGTAGAGAGTTTGGGGTCGATAGGAGAGCTCAGGAGGCGTGAATCAAGAGTTTTCAGAACTCTGTTGTTGCTGTTGCTGCTGCTCGTGAAGAACAGGGAAACAACGACGGTTTCTTCAACTGGTTCTAACAGTTGCTTCAACTGGTTTGCAACATTTATCTTCGTTGTAACAGTTTCTTCAACTGGTTTGCAACATTTATCCTCATTGTAACAGTTTCTTCATCCTCTTCTGCAACATTTATTTTCATATTTGTAACGATTATCTTCATCATAACAGTTGAGAGTTGAAACAGTCGGTCTGTAACGCACCTGTGCTGTTGCAGATTTCCTGTTTCATTATTTTCTCTTCTTGTAAACACTTTTTGAGCCATGAATACATATTTTGAGTGTGTTTTCGACATGATGAGTTAAACCCCAACACTGGGACGATGGAGGAGGCCGAACTTCATACATGGGTAAATTTATTTTTATTCTTTTTATGACTTTTGCATTAAAATTAATTGAAATATGATTTGATTAAATTGGTTGTCATTTGATTAGATGGGTCATGCTTAGCTTAGGTGATTTGATGTCCCATGCTTAACATTTACAATCAATGTTTTGAGAATCTACCTTGGAAAAAATAGAGTCCATGTTTATATTTCTTGAGCTAAAATTGTTGAGAATAAATAAATGAACCTTATGTTATAAAGATTGGCTAAATCCTTAGTCCCAGTACCTCTCGCCCATTGTTAATAGTCTTTGTATATATTTATTTAGTATTTTTAAAAACTTTAATCTCTACGAATCCGAGTGAACGACAACCCTATTACTACCACTATTCAAAATTACATCAGATGCATCAGCAGTCTTTGAACAAGGAATAAAGTGAGTCATTTTAGAGAACTTATCCACCACAACGAATACAAAATCATGTTTTCTAGATTTTTTTTGCAATCTTAACACAAAATCCATATTAAGATGTACCGAAGGAGAGTGTGGAACTGGCAGCGGAGTATACAAACCAGTATAATTTTATGACCTCCCTTTCGCAAACTGGCACACTCGACACCTTTTATCAACATCCTTTTTCATAGAAGGCCAATAATATCGACTCTTGACAGCCGTTAGAGTCTTGTCTCGGCCCTAGTACCTTGCTAATTAACCCTCCACCATGAAGTTCTCGGATAACATTTTCTCTTAAGGAGCCAAGAAGAATGCATAATCGGTTACCACAGAAGAGATAACCATCGTAAAGAACAATTGGCATATCTTGAACAGCTGAAAAGGCACCTAACTGTTGCACCACTGGACCAAAGTACGGTTCAGCAACATATTGTTCTTTAATCAACTCAAAACCGACAACGTGAGCTTGCATTAATGTTACCAACACATGTCGACGACTAAGAGAATCAGCCACCTTATTTGTTGCACCGGATTTATTCTTTAGAGAAAAGGTAAACTCATGAAGATAGTCAACCCACTTTGCATGTCGAGATTTCAGTTTCTTTTGAGATTGTACATAATGCAAAGCTTTATGATCTGGGTAAACAAAAAAATCTTTGTGGACTAGATAATGCATCAAATGTTGTAAAGCACGAACTAAGGCATAAAAATACAGGTCATAAGTGGATTACTTTTGCTTATCCTCTGTTAAGTTCTCACTAAAGAATGCCACAGGCCTTCCTTCTTGGTTTAAGACATCCCCAATTCCCACATTGGATGCGTCACATTCCTCCACAAAAAGTTTCTCAAAGTCGGGCAAGACTTAGACCAGGGCTTCAGTCATCAACTTCTTAATCTTCTCAAATGTAAGAGATGCATTCTTTGTCTACTGAAAATTGGTTCCTTTTAAACACTTAGTTATAGGGATAATATTAGTACTAAACCCCTTTATGAATTTGCGATAAAAGATAGCTATCCCATGAAAACTGCTCACCTCAGTGATGGACCGTGGAACTGGCCAATCTATAATCGCTTTCACCTTCACTGGATCTTCCTTCAAGCCACTAGATGAAACAATATATCCCAAAAACTCTACTTATTCATGTAGAAATGCGCAATTCTTAAGATCAAGGTATAGTTTTTCATTCAGAAGCACTTCCATAAACTTCCTCAGGTGAGTTAAATGTTGTTCCTTGGTACGGTTATACACCAAGATATCGTCAAAGTATACAACAATAAAAATACCGATGAAATGACGTAATACCTCGGTCATCATACGCATGAACGTACTTGGAGCATTGGAAAGGCCAAAAGACATTACAAGTCGTTCATAGAGGCCATCCGGTATCTTGAACGCTGTTTTCCATTCATCCCTGACACAAGTACGTATCTGATGGTATCCACTTCGCAAGTCTAGTTTCAAGAAAACCACATCACCAACCAACATATCCTCCAATCTAGGAATGGGGAACCCGTACTTGATGGTTATCTTGTTGATTGCACGACTATAGATGCACATTCGCTAAGAGTCATCTTTCTTCGGTGTTAATAAAGATGGTACAACATATGACTCTTGCTTTTCGTGACCAAACCCTTTTGCAGCTCTTCTACTTGTCTTTGCATCTCCAACCGATATCCATGAGTCATTCGATAGGATGCCAAGTTGGGTCATGCAGCCCCTGGTACCAAGTCAGTGGCATATTGAATCTCCCTCATAGGTGGCAGCACCTTGGGTATCTCCGCAGGCACAAGCTCCTTGAAACATTGTAAAAGAAGTTCAGCAACTTCCGGTGGTTGGTCAATGCTGTCCAGTTTCTCAATGGTCGTGGGCTTACAAATTAAAGCATAAACCACACCTGATGCTTTGCATTCATGCTGAAACTGTCTATAAGTGAATAAACTTGTCGACTGCTCATTTTCTTCCTTTCTTCCTTGTGATTCTTCTTCCTTCATAGGGTGCAGTGTCATCTTGTTTATGTTACACATAAAGGTGTAGATATTGGCTTCAGTCAAGTGAGTTATCTTCTTATCAACCTTCCTGGATCAATCTTCTTTTGTACACCACCAACAATGAATCCGAGATACACTAACTATGCTTTCCAAAACTTACACTTTTTTCAGTTCAACTTCAGCTGGCATTTGTGTAACACTCGAAACACCTCCTCAACATGAACGAGATTCTCTTCCCAAGTTCTGCTCTATACAAGGATATCATCCAAGTACACAATCACAATATCTTCTACAAAAGGTCCTAACAAATCATTCATTAAACGCATAAACATCACTGGAGCATTACACAAATCAAAAGGCATCAGCAACCACTCGAACAAGCATTGTTTGGTTTTGAAAGCAGTCTTTCATGTATATCTACGCAGACTCTCCAACTGATCCATCATGTCATCTATCCTAGGTAAAGGGTAACGACTCTTTATTGTGATCTTGTTTGATAGCTTGATTATGAAGTTCCAAAATATATTCCTACACGGTTAGGTTATAAGATTGCTTCAAGTTGTACCACTTGAACCATTTCTCCTCAAGGTAGCTTATCGGATAAAACTGTTTCCTCACAACTTCTTTGAATCTTTTCCACGACAATACTCGCTTACCTAGATTTTTTCTTTGATGAGCTTTCCACCGGGTTAGAGCATGCTTTTTTAGCTTCAATGGCGCGAAAGAAATATTTTCCTTTGTACCATATTCAAAGAAATAAAAATATGTTTCTAGACGTTCTATCCAATCATCCAATTTTTCTACATCGACACTACCATCGTAAAGTAGAATATCAACACGAAAATCAATTTTCAGATTCTTACCATGAAGTTTGGCTACTGTAGAACGTTTAAGAAACTCGCCTTCTTCTTCCTTATCTTATTCTTACTCATCCTCTTCTTTCGAAAAACCATATGAATACGTATTATTTTTCTTCATCTTTGACTTGGGTGTATGAGAACAAATACATTCAGTCAATTATTTAAGGGCAGTATGAATCAGCTTCATGTCTGTATGTAGCGTAGCCACCATTTTTGGAGGGATATCATAACCTGCTATTTGGGTACTCTTAGTAGTTTCTCTAGGAAGTAAAGTAGGAGCTTAAGGATGTAGTCTTAATATCTCCTTAACAATACATTTCAAATAGGCCATTCGATTAATGTCGTTGTCTTCTACCGTAGACTTCTTCCCCACTACTCTTCTCACCTCATCTTGTGCTTTCTTCATCACTTTCGGTTTCTTTATAAGCTCTGCCATTGCCCATTCCATTGTTCTTGCTGATGTATCACTTCCACCAATGAACATATCCTGTACTTACAAAACATTTTGGATTTAGCTGAACACGTATTAGCAGTTTTAAACTGTAAGAGACAAAGACACAGAGAGAGATGGTCTAACCATTAGAATTGCTTTGATATTATTTCGAGAGAGATTCTTATAATTCTCCTGAGAAAGGATAAGAATATCCGTCACGTCTAGTTCATCACTGTCTTCTACCTGACCGTGATCAGCTTCCAATTTGGAATGACGAAGGAGATGGTCGTCAATGACTTGATCTAAAAATCTATCTACTTCTTGAAACGCCTTCTCGAACTTCCTAGATAGTCCAGTAACAACATCCATCCAACCGATAGAAGGGAAGAAATCACCAAAACTAAAAGCACTAAACAACCCCAAATAGTTACTTGACATTTTAGGAAATCTGTTTCCATGAGCAATTTCATACCGGACACCAAGTGCACACCTTGAAACCACGTTGTTTGTGAGAGTTAGCAGTATTTCGGTAAGGTTTAGCACCTGCGCACCGTCTTCCCTTGAATTTTCAATCTTGTGGAAAATGGGTTTCCTTTTCAATAGCACTAGGTGGATACAAGTTTGAATTTTCTCTGTTCATTCTCAATTTTGATACGGCTTTCCATTTGGTCGTGTTTTGATAAGGTGAACTGACCCTCTTTGCCGCCGCTTCTCTATCATAACCTTGAATACCACAATAGAAAGTTTGTTAGTTATTGGCAAATGAGATTCCATTCTAAATCCTATCAGTCTACTCAGGAAGTTAAAATTTTAGGTTTAAGGATTTACTTTAGATGCTGGAAGTCACAATTCACAATTGGAAACAAAAATTGCTACGGATGCTAACCCTTACTTTCTGAAGATTTCGGTACCAAAACTAAGGTTCCGTTAAAAAACCAGATAATATCCGACCAACAACTATGAAAAGAGCTGAATTTTTTTCAGCCCGCACCCCACTCGTGCAATTTTGATCTAGTAGTATCACCAAACTAATCATTTAACATGTGGTTGATTGTGAATAACACTTTCTAGATGAAAATTTTGCCCAAATTAACTAGGCTGATTAAATGTCGTTCGGATCTTACAATGGTTTTGTGATACCGCTAGATCAAAAAATTTCAAACAACAGGATGGCACATATTTTCCGTAATAATGTAGATTATGCTGTCATGTGTTACAAATTTTACATAACTTTGCATTAAAATCAAAAGATTTGCTGATCACAAAACACTAATTTGCCACCTTTGAAACACAACCCTTGTTCACCAACAGAATTAACCAACTTCCCATAACTATACCTCAATGGCATTCTCCCCAACACCTTATGAAACTCTCTTATACATTCACCTCTTCTTTTCCTGTGTTCTCTTCTCCTACTACTCAACCCAACATTCCTCATCTCCATTTCATCATTCTCTTCATTCCTTGCATCACCATGATCTCTCAATCTCTTCGCTTCGACCAAGACCGGTCCCGAATCGGCTTCGTCCGAAATAACAAAGTTCATCAGAATATCCTCACAGTTCTTCATCTCATCAACATAATCCCTCAGCATTGTGATTTTACTGTCAGCACTGCAACTGTATTTCTCCAAGTAATCCGTCTTCATGATCATGAATTTCGTTAACATGATCGAGTATTTATACGAATGGACCGTGTAAATCCATGATTTGAGGGACAAATCAAGATCGTGTGATCTCGGGAAGAAACCGATGAGCTTATCGCGATTCGATTCCCATATCTTGAATGCGAATTCGAATGATTTCGTGTCGATTTCGATGTCGTCGTCGCAGATTGCGATGGAACGGGTGGTGATTTCGGGCCTGGGGAGGAATCTTGAGTTTAATGAGTCTGTTGATTGGAGAAGTAGTGAAATCGGTGCACCGCCGAAATATGATGTTAGGTTCTGAGTGATTTGGGTTAGGGTTTCTGGTGGTGTTTTTGGGTTTCCCCAAAGGATTAGTATAGATGCAACGAAGGGTAAGGAGGAGTATGTGGCGGCGATGCGGCGGAGGAGATGGATACGTGATTCCGAGTAGCCGTTGATTAATACTGTGATTTGATTTGATCTTAAGGTTTTTGGATATGAGAATTTTCTTGAGTTACAGATTGGATCTATAGAATGAATTGAAGTTAAGAAATCTGTAATCAAGATGAAGAACAAGTAAATCTTAGCTGACTTTCCCATTTAAGGAGATCTCGGCGGTAGTTGATGGTTGATGGCTGGGAGCCGGATTCCGGCGGCTGTTGGTGTCCGTGGGTCAGGTATGATTGTAATTGTGGTGGTGTCATATTTTAAAGGATTTACTTTCAGTGTCATATTTGTAATTAGTCGACAAATGAAGTGCATTTCTGGGAATCGACATGTTACTTTTATCCACATTCTCATTTTTATAAACACAAGGAGAAGAATTTTCAGTAGTGATTTTTTTTTTCAATGGCGATTTCTATTCCCACCACTAAATTCAATTTTTTAAAACTATGGTCTTCTTCGTGTAGTTCTTCATCGCATTCGTCTTGGGTTTCATTGGCAAGGAGGAATGTTCTGATCCCTGTACATTGCACTGCCAATCAACAACTGCAGGTACAACATTTTGCAATTCTTTGAAAATCTTATCTTGCTTTGAATTGTGTTTCATTAGCGTCACTTGGGTTACTGAGAGAGAACTTGTGAAATGAAACATAAGATTAGTTGCATCACTGCACAGTACCAATGCTTTTAGACTAGTTTAGTAGCAAAACAAGATACCTCACAGTTACTGGAGTCTTTAGGTTTTGGTAGACGCGAAACAGTATGTTAATGGGGTTTGTGTAAGTGCTGAATGTTTTCTTAGTTACTGTGTTTGAAGCTGGCTAAGTGGCTCCTGGTATTGAAATTGTTGCTAAACTTGAATTGAAAATCTTTTGAGTATTTTTGGCTGTTTACGATATCAAACACGCATTCAGGATATGGTCAGATCATAGGTAGGCTTTTGTAGTTCTTTACATGGATATTTCCTGTTTCTTGATTACTAGGTAGACTTGGAGTTACACTAGATAGGTTTTTAAACTAAAGATAGGACTATTTTGATGCTTTTGAGGATTTCGAAAGGTTGGCATGTCCTGCCTGATTCACAGAAGACATGGTTGCATGGTTATAATCTTGGAGCATATCAAAGACAGAGAATCCTACTGACAAAATGGATAACTTTCGATGCTTTTAAAATGTATAGACGCAAGCCCTTCCCCCTTGGCTGGCTTGACAATTTTCTTAAGGACATCAAAGCTTTGGGTGGCAGTTATATGAAACAGTCAAGGAGAAAACTATAAAGAACTTGTTAAATGTTGTAGATAATCCTAGTTCCTGTCAGGGTAGATTAACACACTATGACTCAAAGTTTACTTTATAATTTGTTATCATGAGTTCACCAGTCTGGCATGAAATGATTCAAATTTCTTTGTTAATCTTCACAATGCTACCATCTCATCTCAAATGGAGTATGTTAGGATGCATTAATGGATTTTTAACTGTAATCGACAAATATGGAGATCTAAGATCAAATTTCGGTAGCTTTACAATGATTAGTGGGTGCGTGTAAGCCTGGAGTCTCCTATCAGCCTGCAATTGATACAAATATTTCTCGATGTGTCTATGCCGGCTGGTGGTGGTGGAAGTGTCTGTGTGTGTGTATGGATGGTAGCGTGATCAGATGGTGGTGGTGGGAGGGGGTGTTTGCAATTCTTTAAGGAAAGATAGTTTTAGTAAGAACATAGGCAAAAAAATTCTATTCATCTTGATTATTTTTGCTTCTGGAAGCATGAGGCTACTGAAATTGTTATGTGGCCCTGAACAGCAATTTTTGGAACTTCAATGGGGTCAGGAATGCAATTTAGTTGTTCGCCAGTATTATATTCACTTACCCAAATCTGTTTAAGCTGTTTTAGTTCTAGACAAAGAGAGTTTTCCCCAAGTGTCTTATTACTCTGTCTCCGAGCTTTGGTTTCACATTTTGTTTCTTTGCTGAAGTGTTTCAACTTTTGTAGGAGGATATTGGAATTATGTGTGAACCATGCAGCGGTAAAGGATGGTTGCTCTGTGATTTCTGCAATGGGCAGAAGACCAACGTAAAAGCACAAAACAACCGAATCTACCGCCGCTGTCCATCTTGCAGAGCTGTAAGTATTATGTCACTCCTATTTTTTGGACCCTAAGCATGTGATTTATCTTGTTTAAAATTTTCATTTTTTTTTTTTTATTATTTAGTTTCTTGTAGTTCTCTGTGAGTCAAACCTCAAAGTTCCTTTTCCAAGGATTTAACAGAACATTCTATGATGCAGATTGGATATGTTTTATGTTCGAAGTGCAAAGTTTTCAAATGCGTTACGTTTCCAGACTTCAGTGACGGAGAAGAGGTCTGATCATCTAATTTATCCAAAATATATACTGCTTAAGGATGTAATGCTTTGGAGGTATCAAACAGGCATAATTGTGCAGTAGCGTAACGAAATGTAAATTGGGGTGTGTGATTCAGATAACAAACAAATCTGATGACTTTCAATTGTCTTGAGGCCTTCAATTTCTTAAACTTAGCATAGACGCATTTCTTACGAAGGACCCTACAACATTGAGAAACTGCCATTCGACATTGTTAACTGAGCTTTCTCGTATTTTGTGGAGTTTAGAGAAAAATGCAATTTTATGATGCAGGAAGCACGAGAGAATTTCTTAAAACACAGTCTCTGAAATGAACCAGCGCATAGAAATTCAAAACAAAAACCCACCGCAGCTAAATCCTAAGATGCACACTACTGGCGAAAATGGTTAAAAGCATTTAAAACTAAATCTCACCATGATTATGTATGCGCGCGGTTGAAGTTGTAGCTAGCTAGTCGCTCCCCTTCCTTAACCACTCGATGAACTGGATGGATGCCTTATCTTTCTTTCTCACATGTTGCCTCTCCCAAAGTTGTTGTGATCATGATCTAGCTCGGGTAATTGTTGACGCTGCAAGTGCATATCAGCAAAATTCTTGTCAAGTTATAAGAGATTTTGCCATGTTTCGCAAACTCGTTTGCATCTAGAACTATTTCTGCTGTTACTCGAGAAAATATTTCTGTTGCTATCTCTACTGGGAGATCATCCATGAGATGTGCCGATTTTCTTTTCTTTTTCACCCAAACTGTACCACTGAGCTATATAGATATTGTAGGTGTAAAAAGTTATACCACTACATACAACAATCACCATGAAAAGATAGTAATGTAAACAAATAAGAGACTCATAAGAACACAAGATGCACATGGTTCGGCATGATTACCTACGTCCACGGGATGAAATGATGATCTTATTACTCCTTTCCAATTACAAAGATAAAACTCACTATAATGCTATGTCTCTCTCATCTCTCACTTAAAGATCCCTTGCCTTTCTCTCGTTACAAGGGTCTATATTTATAGGCTGGAGTGTTCATACAACAAGAACTCAGTGTTAGTCACATCCCATCTATTTTGATGATCCTGCCGGAGGCTTATCCGAGTCTTCTCTTGATGTTTGATGATTAGTCCTTGAGTCTCCCGAGGGATGCATCTCCCGATATGTCTCGCTTGGTTTGTTCATACCCGATCTTCATTGATCTGATGTCTCTGTTATACCCGATCCAAGTATCTTATCTTCTGCTCCTGGGTTCACCATGACATGATTCTTATGTTCATCGTGCGTGCTCGTTTGGTAAATTTCTCTTTTACCGTGGTCAATGTATAGGAAGTGATTTGGTTCTTCATCCTCCATTGCCTTTGGTATGTCACCTCTTAAGATCATGCCACCTATGCTTGCCAATTATTTGCTACTAAATTTATGCCCCTTCTTTCCACTCGTGTGTTTGACACGATAGGAAGAATATTGCTTTGCCTCCCTCAACCGCTGCCATGACGTTTATTCCGCTACCATGTCTCCCACGATTTCGTCTTTATTACCTTCCACCTCCTCAGTCGGTTACCATCTCCTGGGATATAAATGCAGATCCACAAAACCCCTGAGGTTTTTAATTAATTACTTTCATTAATTCTCTTTGCTCTAACATTCTCTGCAACCTCTTCATTCTTTCTCATTCTCAGCTGCTTTCATCTTTTCCCCAACCCTTTGTTCTTCTACCATCTTTTATCTCCCCTTGAAATCCTTGCATGACCATCGTCTCTTCTTCTCACTGTGTTCATCATCATCGTTATCTTTACTTTCTCGAGTAGCTTTCTTCCATGACTTCGTCTTCCCAATCGATGACAGAGAAAAGGTGCGTAAGTTATGTGTTTTCTGATGATGATTCTTTTCCTGTTGATTCCTTGTTTACGGTTGATGATCCTTCTCTCCATGATCATCGCGCCCTCGATATGATTTTGTTTAATTATTCCTCTGTATCTTCGCGTAGGGCTGAAAAGAAGACATACAAATATACCAACCTTACTGATGCTCAGTTCCTAAATCAGTTGAAGGATGAGTATGATTTTCATGACTATGATCTTGAATTAGTATCGGGTCAAAAGGGTCTACTGAAGAAGGATAAGGTTGAAGGGTTCGCCCATTCTTCTGAGGAGACAATTATTACCAAGGGCCAACTCGAACTCGGGTTACATCTTCCTCTTTACGATCTGAACCGACCTTTTGCTTATGAGGTTCCATCACAGCTCCAACCTTCTCGGGCCTTGGCTCAATGGAATGGTAACACATTCCGTCTTATGGCTGAATGGGAGAAGCGAGGAAGGGGTGAATGCTCTGTCACTCCTTGGTCTACATACGATCCTTCCCATACGAGAAAGTATACCTCGGCTAGTTTTCTGGGTAACTACCGAAGCGGGACTGCCTCTCTTGGTGATTTTGCAGGATTTGCTGTTAGTCCTCATCGTAATAAGGTTCCAACTGGTGGCTTTGAAAAGTTGATGCTGGATGAAGATCCTGAGGGTGGCAACAATACCAACAAACATGCTCGTCACACCAGCGACTCTGTTTGGGATCGGGTCCCTCTTATTGTCCATGGCCACATCTTAAGTGGCAAGCTTCCTCCTCCCGATTTTCCTACTGATCCCTACCAGTTCTGGGTAGTTAACACCGATCAGGTATGGTTGTCTTTATTCGGTCTACTTATTTAGGGTCTTTGTCCCCGGGTGACAACAATTTTCAAAAATCTTTGTTTTTGCAGCCTAAGACTCAAAATACCCAGCCTAAGGCTCAAAATACCCCGAAGAGAGGTTCTGGCACTAGGACTGAGGAAGAGCCAGTGAGGGTAACAAATATATTGCTCTATTCTCAGTACATGTACTTGCCCCTATTTGTTGCCTTTAATGGGTCTGACGATGTTGTGCTCGTAGAAGTCAAAAACTGGTAAAGAAGGTGTTGAAAGCTCTTCGGGGAAGGGTGGTGAGGATACTGATGATCGACTCCCATTATCTCAATTAATGAAAATGGTACACAACAAGTCTTCTGATGTTTCGTCACCGTTGTAGGTGATAAGGCTGACAAAGGTTGTAAGAGTGGCAAGGATGGCTCGGTCGGAGGTGCTGGGAAAAATGTGCCCCAGACCTAATCTGCTAAGGCAACTTCAGGTAAGAAATATGTTCTCCCAAAGTCGGACGTTACTTTGGTGATCTCGGATGATGATAGCGATCTCGATGATATTTTTGGTTCTGACACTGAAGTTGAGGGATCAGGCGGCGGGGAAAAGGAGGAGCAGAGCCGCGCCAAGGTGTCTCCCGGGGGTGGGGACAGTCAAAGCTCTCGGGCCACTGATCCAATTGATACTATTCAAAGGGACCTTCATTCTCTTTCAAACCCAGGTGTGGTTGGCGGGTCAGTCTTTACATTCTCGGGTGCTTCTTGTGATTCACTCGGAGCCCTTGCCTCTTCAAGTTTTAGCTCTCTTTCTACTGCTGAGATGTTGTAAGCTTTGCCCCTATATGGTCCTGTTATGAGGGCTTCCCTTAACCTGATGGTAAGTAATATTTGCCCCGGCTGATTCGTTAATCTTTTCAATAACTACTCCCCTTACCCATTGCATTTGTAGATCGATAATCAAAAGCTGCTCGAGGCCGCTATTCGTCAGGAGGAGATGACTCGTCTTCGATTGCAAGGTGAGCAGGAACGTACTCGGGAGCTCGAGAAGCAGTTGATCGAAGTTAAAGGTACTTTGTTGGATTCCTTATATTGTTGGTTGATTGATGTCATAGTGCCAATATCCTGAGTCCAATGTTATCTCTTAGCCGAAATATCTAGCTTAGACAAGGACTCCGTCTCCAAATTCCGTCGTATGTCTAGGAGACTAAAAGCCGATGAGGGTCACTTTGCCACACTTCAACAGAAGATATATAATAAGGATGACAAGATTGACCGCCAGGATTCCGAGATTGAAGATCTCCGAGCCGAACTAACTCGTTACCAAAGGTTTGAGTATGTGCCTAAGGAAATAAATAATCTTCGTTCCAAGCTAGCTCGGCTTCAAAGGGTTGATGCTGATAAAGGCCTGTTGATTGATAGTTTAGAAGGTCAATGTAATTCGTTGAGGCTTCAGAATAGATACCTTTACTCCAATCGCAAACGTCTTTCTCAGTTGAAACATGAAGCCGAAGAATCGGTCCGAAAATTAGAGGAAAGACTTCGGGGGTTTGATCAGGTAACTCGGGACCTGGAATGGACTCAGCTCCAGTTGTCGGGTCTTCAAACAGCTCATGATCGTCAGAAAGCTTCATGGAGTGAACATAAGAAATATTGCCCCTCTAATGAATTCAATGAACAACAGTATAACGAGTTGATATTAAGGATGTCTGAGCTTGAGACCAATCTTTTTAAGTCCGAAGAAACTTTAAAATTAGCTTTGCCTACACTTTCAGGTCTTTGTGCATGTTTCGTGTAGTTTTGATGTTTCTTATCGCTTTATTGCATCATTTCCTAGGGTTTTAACCGTGTCTCCCCTCTTGTTTATGCAGCCGAGCAAGGAAAGGTCAAAGCTTTGGAGGAGCAAGTCACCCAATTGAAGCAGAATTAGACTCTCTTGAATACGAAATTTTCCGATGCCGCTACTGCTACTACTGAGTTAACCCGCCAACTGACTGAGGTGCAAAAGAAGTATGAGACTGATCTTTCTGTGAAGATCAAGGAAGGTGTAAAAGAATTTATCGAGATGAGGAAATCCCGGGTTGTTGCTAAGAAGTCGGGCTCGGGATCTGATGTAGTTTTAAAGTGTGGTAGGAAAGGTGTTCGATTCTCGGACTTTTTAGAGGTTTGGTTCAAGACAAATAAAAGAAAAACTATTAAACTTTGATTTTGGTTACCAAGGAGAGAAGATTCTTGGGTTTTGGATTCCACTACTTCCAATATTTGTAAACTCAATAACAATTTCTTTGACAAAATACTCTTATTTTACTCAAAACAATTTCGAACCTAATCTCATGCTTTAGAAGATATAACGTTACAAGCTCTTTTTATGACTCTCGTCACTATTCTCAGGCCTAATTTTCCTTTGCTTATAAAAGATCGATAGATAAACTACCCAAAACAATTAATATGAAGCATAAAAAGAAGAAATTTTTTTAAATAATTTTAAAGCACAAAAAATGGAGTAATTGTCAAAGAAAATAACTACTAAAATTTACGCATCGAAAATAACTTCCTCCAAAACCCTAGAAAAGAAATCTAGCTACTCATGAATCGAAGATTGGAGAATACTTGATTAATCCTTGTATTAAAAATAATGGAATTCTGCTTACAACGATTTTTAGTCGCTAAAGGTATTCATCCACAAGAGTGTTGCAATAGTTCAGTTGCGGAAGAGCTACTGCAGTTAAAACAGTGTACAATATTGTTCTTCTGCGGTTGAATATAAGACTACTACTGCGACTGTTTTGAACGGATGATGTTCTTCGTGTTCTTGGTTGAGCAGCAGCAGAAAGAATTTTTCTAACCTTTCTTTTGTCGATTCTAAGCCTCTACTTTCTTCCCCAGCGTATCCGTCTAACTTTCTATGAATTAGACCCTCTCTATTTATACACAATAACGTCAAGAATCTCGCTAAAATACCTTCCATATCTGATTATTCTTTTCTTCCAAGTCACAGTAATAATGTCATTTTCTTTCCTCTTGCCACGACTCTGAGTTGTCAAATATCTTCCCAAATCTTCTAGCGAATCAAACAGTGGATATCTTTCCCTTATCTCTTCATGGCTTCCATTTATTCAACCAAAAACTTCCGTGTAAAGAAAACCGATAATATTTTCACCTCTCTTTGAGATTCAATCCCTTTTTAATCTCCTAGAACACGTCATTCAATATCTTGTATATGGTAAGAACATTATCCTGTACCAAATCCCTTTAAAATCTCCCAAACTTTCCAAACTCGAACCAACAGAGACCCGTGGATATTTCTTCTCCTGTTTTCTCCAATCCGACGTTGTAGCCCAAGTTAACCGGTTCTGATGGACATACCAGTCCTGTTATGCCCAAAGGAAGATATCCAACGAGTTTCAGCGATTAAGTCTCATTAAAACTCAACCAACTGATGAACCCTAATTCTGTTCGTAAGCTGCTCCTTTTCCCGCCAAATTTTGAAATTCAAACGGAGAAGATGACTTCCCCTTATCCAACAGTGGTGTCCCTTTAGCAATCGGGGGTATAATTAGCAATCATTGGGGTGCAAATAACAATTACTCCTCCGGGTGCCTTTAGTACTTTTCTCCGGAGGTTCAAACACCACTTTTCGAATTCTTCCACCAGCAGCCGTCTCTTACCTCTCAGATCCACTTCTTTCCTTCATTTGTTTTCATCACTAAAGATGCCATGCTTTTCAGATAGAGATGAAGAAATAAAAGCAAATAATGAGAAATAATTCGCCTCCAACAGCATTTGCACATGAAATGACACTTTAGCCCTTTTAAGCGACGTTTCCTCTTCTTTATCTCCAAAGTACCTAAAACTCAAAATTAAACATAAAATACATAATTTACAAGAAAACTTAACAAAGAAAGCATAAACAATAGATAAATATCAAGGTGTTTTAGACACCTATCAGGATCGACTCAACTCCCTGAATAGTTGTTGTCTTTTGTAGTGTTGTGCCACTATTTTTCCCTTCTTATCGTCTGTAATTTTCGTTTCGCTTGAACACCTTTAACTTTTAAACGACTTATTTTATGGGGTGTTGCGTCACCAATTGTTTCCTCCTTGATGAGGTTTGTTATTTGTGACAATATTTCACGCTGCTTGTTTGATGCATGGTCATTCATAACCCTTAGCGCTTCGACTTCCTGTTCTCATAATGTTATTCATATGTTAGTATAAATTCCATATCTGTCGAACACACTCAAAAATGAGGGTCATCGGGCCCAATGCCATGTCTCGATCGAGGTATCTCATCATTGGTGTTTCGAACCAATGGTAGTGTGTTAAGTCATTCCTAGGTTTTATGTCTCGATTATCCTAGGTCAGTCATCAGCCAGCTGCCTAGGATCAAGTGAATCTGGTCACTTGCGATGGGAGCAACCTGTCAAATGTAGGTAGGTTGCCTAGCTATCAGGGACTCGTGTCCTAATAACCTTTGGTTACTGGTTTCCAACCACCAGAACCCTTAGACTACCTCGGCACTTGCACACTGCCGTCGCCACGAGTTAGAATAGTCCGTCGAGTGTAAGTCGCCTCGGCACTTGCACATTGCCATCGCCCCGAGTTCGAAACGATCATTCGAGTGTAAGTCACCTTGGTACTTGCACATTGCCATCGCCCCGAGTATGAATGACCATTCGTCGCTTATGTCATTTTCCTTATCTATCTCTCATGGATAATTAAAGGATTCGAATGAAGAAGTATCAAACCTGTATTTCCACCTCTCATGGGTGATTTGGTTTCAAGTGTCGCGCGTTCCATGGCCGTTCTTATGGAGTACCGTCAGGTTTTAGTATCTTGTACGCCCCTTCTCCAACTTTCGACACAATTGTATATGGTCCGGCCCACCTGGCTGCCAATTTTCCACCCTTCTTGTCTCGCTTATTCTTAGGCAACTCTTTCAGCACTAACTTCCCTGGGTGAAATTCTCTCGGGCGGAATTTTTTGTTGTATTTGCGTTGTAGTCTTCTTTGGTAATTCTCCATTTCTTGTAAAGCTAGTTCTCTTGTTTCTTCCAAATCATCAAGTTTAGCTAGGATCAAATCTGACGATAGATTCCGTCTCCATGCCTCGGTTCTTGTAGTGGGTATCATCGCCTCGGTTGGGAGAATTTCTTCGGTTCCATATGTGAGCATGAAAGGCGAGAGACTTGTTTCTTCTCTTCGGGTGGTTTAATAGGCCCATAGAATATTGTGCAGTTCCTCACACCATTCGCCATACTCCCCATCCAGCTTATTTTTCAGATTATCCGCTATCGTCTTGTTGGTGATCTCGGCTTTCCCATTACTCTGTGGGTAAATGGGTGTATCTTTACTTTTCCTGATGTTACAAGTGTTGAATAACATATGTTATTTCCTTGTAGTTGTTTCCTGTTATCTGACATGATGGCTGCGGGAATTCCGAAGCGACAAATAATGTGCTCAAAGATGAACCGAAATATGTCTTTATCCCGAATATGCCTTAATGTTACAGCTTTGACCCATTTGGTGACGTAGTCCGTTGCTACTATCAAGTATTTTCCTTATCCCGACCCGACATGTAGTGGTCCCACAATGTCGATGCCCCATTTGGAAAATGGCCACGGGCTCACCACTGAGTTCAATGATACTTATGGAGCGTGTATCTTCTTCCCGAACTTTTGACATTCGTCACAAATCATTGTCATGTGCTTCGCATCTTCGTTCATATTGTGCCAGAAATACCCCATCATTTTAGCTCTTGCTGATAGGCTTCGTCCCGAGCTATGATTACCCGCGTCGCCATAATGCAACTCATTTAAGATCGAATGTCCTTCTTCTTTACTCAAACACCTTAGGAGTGGACCTAGGTATGATCTTTTATACAATATGCCTTCTCGCAACTCATAGCCTGCTGCTTTGCTTTTAATTTTATTGGCTTCGGATCGCCCTTTTGGTAACTCTCCCGACTCTAAATATTGGTGAATCGATTTTCTCCAATTTCCCTCCTTATATCTATCTTATGTGGAAGCTACCATTTGTAATTCCATATCCCCTTCTTCGGGTATTGATGGCATTAACACTCTGCCGATTCGTATAGCTTCTATGCATGGATCTATTAACATAAACGCAATGTATCCCAGGGCGTCCGCATGTCGGTTGTATTTTATGCAAATGTGTCGGAACTTGATGTTGGGAGTCTGGTCAATGTAGAACTTTGCTAGCTTCCAGTACTTCTGTAGTATCGGGTCATGGGCAGCATACTCTCCGCTAATTTTCCGAACCACAAGATGCGAGTCACTGGTTAGTCTCACCTCCTCAAGTCCCAACTCTACAATTAGTCGTAGAACATGTATTACTGCTTCGTACTCGGTGACATTGTTAGTTGCTTCGAACTCGAGTCTAAAAGAATGGACTATCTTCTTTCCTTTCGGCGTTGTGAAGACCAACCCCAATCCTGAACCGTCTTTGTTTAATGACCCGTCAGTAAATACCTCCCACAGTGTTGGGATGCAGGTCTTGAGGAGGTCGGAGGGGTCGTCCCTATCTTCTTTCATGTCGGGGATGTCCTCTACTTCTTCCTCCTCACCAATGGGGGAATCAACAAGGAAATTGGTCACCGCCTGTGCTTTGACGGCCGTTCTCATCTCATAGAACACACTAAATAGTTTAATTTGGGGGATCCACTTGGATATTCGGCTCGATCTTGCTGCACTGTCGAGTACCGACTCAATAGGGGATTTTGTTAGCACCCTGATTCTGTGAGTCTGAAAATACGTCCGTAACTTTTGTGTTGCAAATACTAACGGAAGTATCAATTGCTCGATTTTGGTATAGTTCTTTTCCGCTGGACTCATGGTCTTACTAATGAAGTACACTGGTTTTATTTCCGCTCCAACATTCTTAACTACTACCGCACTGACAGCACATGTTGTTGCCCCGAGGTATAATGTAAGCACCTCTTCAGGCTCGGGTCTTTGTAGCACAAGTAGACTTGCGAGATGCTGTTTAATTTTCTGGAATGCTTCCTCACACTCTTCGCACCATTTGAATTTCTCTCATTTTCTTAATGTTCCGAATAAATCCTTGCATTTTAGAGACGCCAAGCACCTGTTCAGCTTTTGCACATCTTTAACTGTCACTGGTGATGGAATTTCTAAGATGGATCTAACCTTATCGGGATCTGCTTTAATTTCTTTGTCCGTGACTGGGTTAACCCTCATTTTGTACTTCTTTATTGTTTGAAAAATGTCTCGGAGGTCCTCAATGTGGTTGGTATCCACTCTACTTTTGACAAACATGTCATCTACATATACCTCAATGGTGTTATGAATCTTGTCCTCGAACATGTCTTCCACTAGTCTTTGATATGTGGCGCCCGCATTCTTTAACCCGAATGGCATCTTGGTATAGCAGTAGAGTCCCCTGGGCGTAAAGAAAGATGTGTTTTCTTGATCCTTGGGAGCCAGAGGGATCTGGTTATATCTCGAGTATCCATTCATTGGCGATATCTCCTTGTGTCCCACCATCGACTCTACTAGTTGATCAATGTTTAGGAGAGGAAAGCTGACCTTTGGACAGGCCTTGTTCAGATCATTGAAGTCGATGCAGATTCGGACCCCACCATACATTTTAGGCACTATCACCATGTTTGAAATCCATAACGGGTATTGTTCCTTTCGAATATCCCAGATGACTGTAGCTTCTTCAGTTCCATTTCTACTGCCGCTTGTAGCTCGGGTGCAATCCTGCGCATTTTCTGTCGGACTGGCTTAAATTTTGGATCTATTCTTAGATGGTGACAACACACCTCGGGATCGATGCCTTCCGTATCATGCATCTTCCAGGAGAATGCGTCCATATGTTCTCTAAGTAAAGTTATCAATTGGTTTGACTCTTCCTCTGATAACAACGACCCGATCTTTACTATCTTCGGCTCTTCTTCCGTCCCCAAATTGACCTCCCGAGTAGGCTCTAGGGATGTAAAGTTTGGCTTTGGATCCCCGATCGATGTCGCTTCTTTGGATTGCTATAAGCTTTTATCTTCGCCTACTTCATATGACATAACTGCTTGCGATATTATCTTCTCCAACTCTTGGATGGCTTTGATTTCTCTGGCTTTGTTCTTTTCTCGACATAATCTTGCTCGCCTATCTTCATTCTATTGGATGTCTACTTGGACACATTGTCTAGCAACTTGAGGATTGCTTACGACTTCAACTACATCTCTGTAAGTAGGAAATCTCAGCCTCTAATGATAAGCGGACGCAACTCCTTTGATTCCAGCAATCCACGGTCTCATGCTGATCGCTTCATATGGTGATACGACATCTACCACACAAAAAGTGGAAAGGGTCTCTAAGTACCCTTCCACGCCCGAGACCCTTAACGTGACCTCTCCCTTGGGTATAGTCATCGTTCCGTAAAAGCCATAAATGTTGTAGGTCGACGGGATTAGAATATTATCAGATAGTTCTATTCTATTGAACGGGTCATAAAAAAGAACTTCTACAGAGCTCCCACTATTAACCAGGATCCTCTTTACTCCATACTCTTCTACCAATAAGGTAATAACTAGTTGATCTCCGTGTGCTTGACCGTTCATCGGGACGTCTTTGGCTGAGAACGTGATCGGCTGCATCATCCATGCCTCCATGGGCAAGGTTCTGGCCACACTAAAAAATTCTTTCCCCGATCGATCCCTTTTGTGAATTCTTGACATAATTTTCGGTCCCAGATCTAGACCTTGTGGAGTGCAATGTGAAATTGTATTACACAGGAATTGTGTTCCCCGATTAATCCTGACTTGATGTACTGGAGCATTGGGTGCTGGTACTGCCTGTTTAACAAACTGCCTCAAATATCCATCCCGGATCAAATGTTGAACTATGTCTTTTACTTCTCGGCAGTCATTGGTTGAGTGTCCTATGAACTGATGATAATGGCAGTTGATAGACGCATTTATGTGTCTATTTTCTTCTCTTTTATGTATAGTGTTAGTACCCATTTCTGTACTAATTTTGGTATTTTACCCCCTTGTAGGTGTTTTTGGAAAAATGGGCTCTTGCGGGAAAATTGGCTCGAAAAGTTGTTAAAGGCTCCTGGGAGGACATTTGCTATTCGGACTCTCATTTTGGATAAGGGGTAACCCATTTTCAGGCAGATGCTAAGCACAGACCGAGACTGGATAGGGGGAGGTCACATTTCTTTACGTTTTCAAAAAAACAGAAAATGGCGGGAATTCTCTTCACACACAGGCGATTTTTTGGATGGATTTTTGATCGATTTTTAGGGAGATTAAAGGGCTGAATTTGATTGGGTTTGTTCCTATGGACCTAACAGGAAAGGTAAGGGTGTTGGAATGGATCCAAAGTGGCTAGAACTCGAATTGGAAGCGAAAACTTTCCAAAAATATCATGGTTTATTTTGGGCAAGTTTCTTGGTTTATTCTTGGAAACTTACGTGTAGAAGTGGAAGGAAACTCTTCTTAAAAACTTGTTTCTATCAAGGGAGGAGTTTGGAGAGCTTTTATTGATCGAATGCACGTGAAACAGAAAAAAAAAGAAGGAAATATCGAAACTTGCTGTGGAGGAAAAAACCAAGTTTATTCTCGAATTTTCTTTGCTCTACTATGTATAAAAGGGTTGGTTAGGGTCCTAGGAAGAAGAAGGAAGAAGTTAGGGGAAGTTTAGAGCCTTAGAGAAGCTAGAAAAACCATTGGAAGAAATCACGTTCTGCTGGTGCAAAACTGAACCGGAGAAGACGAAGAACACAGAACAGCGGAAAAAGAAAGTTGCAGAGGCAGACTTATTTTCAGTGACAACGAATTACGGTCGCATCATCCAGCAGTCACCAAAGCTCTTCAGCAACGATTCCGTCCGCTGTATTAGACTTTCAGCGACTACAGTATTCCCTTTTCTCCCTTGTAATCAGTTTTTGAGCCATAAACATGTATTTTGAGAACACGATTAATATGAGGAGCTAAACCCCTTAGCCGAGGCGACGGAGGAAGCCATTGTTCCATGAAAAGTGGTATAATTCTATTTTTATTATTTATTGCAATTATTTTACATGATTTTTTGCATAGAACTTAAAAGAAAAATTGGTTTTTATTGAGTAGTTGTGAAGTGTTTTGATGGGATATGCTTGGTTTTAATACTTTTGATGTTTCATACTTCGTGCTTACAATTATTACTTCAAGAACCAAATTAGAGGCAAATATTAGAATCACTTTAAAGAAAAATATTGCATGAATATTGATTAGAATTTATCAAATAATTGGTCAATGGTGGAATCCAGAGTCTTGGTACTTTCTTATTATTATTGAAACAATTTTATTTAATTCTAAAAAATCCTTCACAAGCCCGAGTTGAACGAACTTTACTCACCACTTTCACTACACTTTAAAACCACATCAGCAGTACTCGGGATGATCTTTCGTCTCTACTTCTTTTCTCTACTTCCTTGAAGATTTCTTCCAATGGTGCATTCAGGGGCGTATATGTCTTTGTCTCATAACGAGGTTTCTTTCCCTTTTCGACCCACTCCTTTTTTCCTGGCCCTTTATACTGGGGTCCCGATCTCTTTTTGGGTCGCTTCGAGATTTCCTTGGGAGCTATTTATGTTGCCGCGCTGGCCTCCTGTACGCCCATATCCTGTGCTCCTTCTTGTATTTATTCTAAGGCGATGTAATGCTCTTGCATTTTCCTCATCTCTTTCAGTGTCTGCGGATTTTCGGTAAACATGGCTATCCAGATAGGGTCTGATTTACCGAGGGAATTCTCAAACCCAAATATTTGTTGGTCAACTGGTACCTTCCCGATGTCGGTGCATAGTTTCCTCCATCTGTCCATTAAAGACCTCAGAGGCTCCCTGATCCTCCTTGCCAAAGTGAATAGTTTGTTTACCCTTTGCCTAGCAATGATGTTGTGCATGTAGTTTCAAGAAAAGTTTCCACTAGGGCTTCATAGTTTCTAACTGATCCTTCGGGTAAAGTGTAGAACCAGTTCTTAGCCTCGCCTTCTAGGCTAGCCGGGAAGAATTTGCACATGACCACATCGTTGTTTTTCCATTGTAATAATGACATCATATACATCTTAACATGTTCCACATCATCTCCTGTTCAAACAAATCGAGATGGAAATGTAGGTAAGGTGCATTTTGGGGGAACTACGCTTGTTCCAGTTCTCGGGTAAATGGGGTCTTTTCAGCTTCATTGATTACTTCCGCCAATTGGTCATCTTCACCGTCTCGAGCCTGCTTTTTAACCATTTCCTCGAGCTGCCTAAGCTTAGCTTTAGTTGCATTATTGGATCTTCCATTCTGCTCGGGTACTTCTTCATCGGTTGTCGAATCTTCGGGTGGACCATATCCTGCTTCTGAGTTTATGGCCTCGGGTACGGGTCCTCGGTGATGAGGGGGGTGTATATCCTGATCGGGTCTGATTGCTTGATGTTCTTCGGCTGGACGATCCTCGCGATCTCGGTCCTTGGTTTCTAATACGGTAACTCTCTTGTTCAAGTGTTATATTTCCTTTGCAGCTCCCTCATGAATTCTTCCTTCCTCCTCTGGTTTGCCAAAATCGCCATCAAAGTCGGGTTCGTGCTCTCATGACTGGAAGGATCATGTTGGTGGTTTCCTGGTGCTACTGGTGGTGGTACTGATGGTGGTACCGGTGGTGGCACTGGGGGCGCTCGGGTTTCATTCCTTTTTCCTAACCGAATCTGTCGGAGTCGTTTCTCCTCTCGATCCAAGGAGGCTTGGTGTTCAGCGTGTTGTCTAGCCCGTCAGCGGTCTTCTAGTGCTAGCAGTGCTTCCTCATCATCTTCAGTATCCGATGCGATCAGCACATCTATCATGTTCTCGGGTCTCCTTTGACTCGGCTCGATACGTCCCAAGAAAGTGTGGTCATCGTCCTGACCCAAGTTGACCTCCTCGTTGACGGTTGTCATTCCCGCGGCTGGTGCTCAATTCGCCTTGGGTCGTGGTCTATGGCTACACTCCTGCCGCGAGTCTGTAATTCCCTTTTTCATGTTTGTTCCTGCTACTGTTCGGTTCCTCAAAATTCTGCCAGTCCCAGAAGTGTTGGCCATCGGATTGGGTTCACCTTTTCCCCGAGAATTTCACCTACGTCAGCAAACATACGACACCTCACTTTGAACTATTTTTGAAAAGGTTTTATAAATAAAGTACGGTAAAAAAATGTTCTGTCAGTTCGACAGTACTCAGACATAAGTACGATTCTCCTACTTTTTTCACGCTGAACTCAGCAAATTAGTTGTTTGACTACTAGGATATTTTTTGTGAGATAGGTTACTGATACATCGCTATCAGTACTTTCCCTATGCATTAATCATCATTTGTCCTATTATTCCTTCTACCAGGTATCATTACTCAGCCGTATGGGTGGTTGGAAAAGTAACTTTCATCGAATTTTGATGTAGTGACTTCCTTCATCGAAACTTAACGAAATAATTACTCATACATTGTGACTAAGGCGTGAACTGAATACGATTCTCCTCTCTCTATAGTTTCCTCAAAATACATAAGGAATAATCTTACCTTGGGACTTTTTTGGTTTTCCATTCGACTCCATACTCTAAAAAACTTACAAGGAGAAGAAAAAGAACTTTTACCAAAACGTTTTAAGGAAACACAGTAGGTATCGACCTCAGCAACCAAGCTCAATGATTTTGATCCGATTCACCGACGATGGTACGATCCAAAAACATTGCTTTCTTAGATTTTGAAGATTTTAACTTGAAACGTAAACCTTCTTGAAAAGACGAGGGTACCCAAATACACCACAATCTTTAAAATATCCACCTATAAGTCCTCTTACCGAAAGTGATTGTCTATGGACAAAGTCGAGACAATACAACAAATCGGTATTCACACTTTGTGTGATCGTCTATGGATACGAGATCGAGACAATACAACAATCAAAGTGTGATTACTTGATAATAGGTTCGGACTTAACCAAACTCTATATAATCACTATCAAGTAATACAGAGTTAAGTTTGTGTATTTCACTTCAAATTATAATAAACAATTATAATTGCGGAAATAGAAAAGTAAAAGACACAGCAAGATTTTGTTAACGAGGAAACCGCAAATGCAAAAAAAACCCGGGACCTAGTCCAGAATTGAATACTCTCAGAATTAAGCCGCTATACAAAATCTAACAAACTTCGTATAGTTGAGACCAAGCAACTAAACCTATAGTTCACCTAGTTTCTTCAGTATCCTTGCGCTTTCGATATTCAATGAGTGCACGCACTGGAACAATTCCTTTGGATCGTATTCTAAACAGTAAAGGAACAACAAATCAGTTTGGTAACAACTCTCTTGATTCTTTCAGATGAAGATATCTCAAGTCATAAGCAAAGGCTCTTCTGTTTAACAAATAAACTCCTTTGCCTGGTTAGATCAATTTATCCAACAACTGCCGAAGTAGCAGAGTTTAGATTTATAATCAATCAATATAAAATCAAACAAGAAACTATAAGGTGATGCCGATCTTACATAACTAATCAATCGAATAAATCCGATTCTAGTTTTATCCCGGCCGATCAAGGTTTGTGCACACCTAAAGATATAAAAACCAAATCATAAATCTTATTTGTCTTCAAATCTTTTTTAATCTTCAATAAACACCTGCACAACACCACTTGAATCTCTTGTGATCAATCACTCATAGAACGGAGTCTGTTAACAATGGATTATCACAAGACGTCTTGAGATCTACAAATAGTTCTAAAGATCTCGTCGACACTTCGATCTAATTTGAGTGAATCTTATATCAGAAGAGAATATTCTCAAGAATAAACAAACTAGGTGCAATCAAAGTTCAACAACCATTAGTCAATCAAATCAATCGAAAACTAAAATAAACCGCAATTATCCAGTTTCCCACCAACGGTACTCGTAGATCGCTTCTTGATCCCACAAAAGTCTTTAAACGAGTGGTCGTAAGAGATTTCGCCTTATTAGGGTACTTTCCTCTCCGAATAGACGGCTCCACCATAAACAACAAAAAGATGAAGTTTGCCTGGCTCTTAGGATAGTTTGATCGAAATGCAAACTTGGGTGTTTATAGACCAAGGATGTTTGGATACAAAGGAATTTCCAAAATCGAATATTCTCAAGATATGCAATAAATGCCCAAATCGGTTTTCATAATTCCTTGAAATGCTTTGTCCAATATTTACCGAATTCTCACTAGAAAATCTCCAATTAGTAAATGCACATTACCAATTTTTATTTTCCAGAGATATGCATTTAATTACTGGTAATTAAAAGCATATAAAACTAACAGCCTTAATTAAAAGATTCTTAATTTATTTCGGTCCGGGATATCCCTGAGTAATTAAGGAATATCTTTGAACAATAAAAGATAAGAGTTACTGAACATGTTCAAAGTATGTCGACATCTTTTTCTTTGTAAATCCTTTTTCATATTTACAATCTTGGAATCGATTATACCACACTTCAAAACAAGTTTAGAATTGGTTCATCTGTATTCCAAGAACAACTATGTGATTGATCAAATATCAATTCACTAATCATGGGTTTACGGTTTTACCAAACACAAGGATCGGTTCTACCTTTATATGATTACTGGGACCGGTTACATCAGTTACCAGGATTGGTTACATCAATTACCAGGACCGGTTACCATATTCTCATGGTATTACTGCTGATTGGTTACACAAGTCACTAGGATCAGTTACACCAATTACCAGGACCGGTTACGCCAATTACAAGGATCGATTACACAACTCTTTTGTGATCGGTCACACCAATTACTAGGATCGGTCACACCAATTACAAATATCGATCATACCATCTCAGGTGATTACTTAGGACTGTTATACTAATAAAAGTCATACCAAATCATAAGTCAGGCACTGTGACTAGTTTTACCAAGATACATAACAAGTTATGATCGGTTCTACTACCTCACACATATTGGTAATCCAAAGATATGCAATTAATAACAATACCAATAAGCCTAGCGATTTTCCTTTCGATTCATAAAAGAAGTTCATGAATGTACTTCCTTTAAACAAATGTAAACATTGTTTCCTAGGATGAAATCTTCACCTTTACCCATACACATAATCACAATAGCATTCATACGATTATGTCGATGTCTTATTGTTTTGGGGTAAAAACTGATTCTGCTGGAAATGGTAAATTTGGGTGTGCCGCCGAGAAACAAATCTAAACCCTAAACAAATGCACTGCACGGGAGTACTTTAGATTCGAGAGATCAATTGATAAACGCATTTATGTGTCTATTTTAGTCTCGATTTCCTATGTTGTTAGTACCCATTTTTGTTTATTTTGGTATTTTATGTCTTTGTAGGTATTTTTGGAGAAATAAGCTTTCGCGGAGAAACTGGCTCAAAAAGTGTTATTTGCACCCACCGGAGGAATTACTACAGGCACCCCAGAAATGGATAAGGGGAACCCAAATTACTAAGGGGCACCCTGATTGCTATCGGCACCCCAGCAGCTGGTTAAGGGGTAACCTTCTTCAACAGTTTGAATTATGAATATTTGGCGGGAAAAGCTATTATAAAAACAGTGAAACTAGGGCCCGTGATTTTAAGACGTTTTGGGGAGATTAAATGGCTGTAATTGTTTGGACATCTTCCTTTGGGCCTAACAGAGTTGGTAAATCCGTTCGATCCAACCAGAATTTGCTGGAATCATGAGTTTGAAGAAAATTGTATTCTCGGGTTTATTCTTCCCCGGAGAAGTTTTGTTTGGATCTTTGAATAGTTTGGGTGAAACTCAATCACTCCAATGGATATGGACCTGCCTGTTACATCAAAACAGATATGGTAAGCCTCTTAGATTTGAGAAAATAGGGCCGAGTCATCGAATCAAAGCAAAACAGAGGAGAAGGTAGTTCACGGATTTTTATTTATCTGTCCCGAGTGCAGCTAACGTTTTCGTGCGGAAATAAGAAGCAGATTGCAATTTGTACAGTGTTGGGAATGTGACTAACATAAGCAGACGCGTGGAGAAGGAATAGAAGGAAAGTATATTCGGTAAGGAGAGAAAATATTCCCGAGATGGAAAGAAGATCAATCGAAGAGGACTCTGCCGAGTATATATAGGCTGCTCGGACCATAGAGAAAAGAAATTGAGAGATTGGGGAGGCTATAGAGTAGAATCGAGAGATGCAAAGAAGTAATAAGAGCTCGCAGGAAAGGTTTATGCTGCTGCAGAGACTCAAGAACACGAAGAACATAATCCTGTAAAAGACAGTCGTTAAATATGCTGCAAAACAGAACTGTCGTTCTTGCTACAGTGAATTGTAACAGTTGCTCTGCAACACTTATAAAAGTTACAGTTTTCTGTTTTTGTTCTTCTTCTCTATTTTCACCTCTTGTAAGCACTTTTGAGCAATGAAAAATTCTTTTGAGCGTGTGAAAAATATGAGGAGCTAAACCCCATCACTGGGATGACGGAGGAAGCCAATTCTCATCAATGTGGTAACTTTATTTAATTCTTTTTATGACTTTTGCATTAATATAAATTGAATTATGATTTTAAATTAATTAGTTGTCATTTAGTTTGATGGGTTATGCTTAGCTTTAGTGTTTTGATAACCCATGCTTACCATTTAAAATTAATATTTTATAAAATCAACCTTGGCTTAGATTCAGAGTCAATAATTGTTATTTTTGGAGCTATAATTGTTTGAGAATTAATATATGAACCATAAAACATGAGCTTGGTGGAATCCTGATTCCCAGTAATCTCTCAATATTGTTATTCTCTTTTATTTTATTTTCTAGTTTTAGTATTTTATTTCATTAAGCCTAAAATCAATATCTTCCCAAGTCCGACAAACGAATTCCCTACTTATCACTGTAAAAACTACATCAGTTTTTGGCGCCGCCTACGCGGACTTGCCTTTAGGTTAGGTTTTAGATTTTTATTAATTTTATGTTGTTGTTTAGTTTTATTTTATTTTCTTTGATTTTACTTTGGGTATAGTCTTGTCTTTGTTGTGCAGGTTATATTTCGCATTTATTGTGGATTTTCCTACCAAAAAGGTAAAGTAGCGTACTCAAGATTTTATTTTTGTAAATAAGGTAGTATTTGTTTTTTTTTTGTTTTTTTTTATTGTACATAATTATTTTATTTCTTTCTTTGTAAATATTTTATTTCGTTCTTTTATTTTAAAAATAAATAAATTAAAATACACGTGCACACAGCAATTGCATTTTCGTCTGGCACCGATTTTAGGAAAAACGTGGTTTAGTACGGTGAACCCTCTGGGCGTTATCATCCGAAACACCACAAGCCTTAGCCACGTACCGTTGACCAGTCTTTGACTATAGGTATATATTGCTAAAGGTAACCCAAGCTTACCTAAATTAGTGAACCCCAGCATTTGCATGTGCACAAATTTTTGGTTACCACTAGTGTTTCTACTTGTATATGTGTCGTTGGAAACGGGTAGGAGATAGACTTGAGGATAACGACCTTTTCAATTTGAGTCCGACCCGCTACACAAATTTAGGTGGTACTTTGATTTTTTCCAAGATGGTTAATGAAAATGATGGTGAAGTCCCGCCAACCAAAACCCTTAGGGATCGTTTGAACCCGTCTAGGGTAGTGCGTGACCCAGGTGTAGTTATACCAGCTTCTACGGTCCAATTTGATATTAGACCTGAGATTATTGGCATGCTTCGTACCTTTAGGGGGTTAGAGAATGAGAACCCATATACCCACATAAGAGACTTTGAAATGATTTGTGACACAATGAACTATCTGAATGTCTCCAAAGATGTGCTTAGGTTGCGTTTGTTTCACTTCCCTCTCCATGAGAAAGCCAAAGAGTGATATCATTTTATTCCTTCTAAAACAATTACCACCTGGGATGGTCTTGTAGAGGTTTTTGTTAAGAAATTCTACCCATACCATAAGACTGCTCCTATTCGTCAGTCTATCCAAACCTTTAAGCAGAAATTAGGTGAAAAACTTCATGATTATGTAGAAAGGTTTAGTGAATAGTTATACCAGTGTCCACATCACGGCTTTGAAAAAGCCCACTTGGCCCAAATTTTATATGAGGGCCTTGATAGTGAAACCCGTATGCAGGTAGAAACAATTAGTAGTGGAGAATTTACCCATCAAGACCCAGATGAATGTTTTGACGAGTTCATCGAGTTAGCTGTGAAAACTAGGCAATGGGCTTAATGAGAGAACCAGAAATACCTAGAAATCATATCCATAGGGTTGATAGAGTTAATTATGGGTCGGATATTCTTAGGTATCTAGAGGCCTTAGAAATGAATCAAGGGTCACACCATGCCAGATATGAAGAGCAAGCCCATGCTCTTTATAACAACTCTAGGTTTGAAAACCGTCTACGATTTGATCCATATTATGATACTTATAACCCTGGTTGGAGATACCATCCTAATTTTTCTTTGTCTAAGGGCCAGAGTCAAGGTCAGCCTAGTAGTTCTCAGACTCTCTCGGGTTTTAGGTATACTAAGAACCATTTAGGGCCATATCAGTATCAGAACCTGTCGGATAAAAAAATCATGAGCTTAGAAGAGTCTCTCACCATCTTATCTCATAACAGTGCAGTGTTTAAGAAAACGGTTGAGAAAGGTTTACAGGAAAACTCTCAGGCTATTTCAGAGCTAAAAAATCAGGTTAGTATAATTGTAGAGTTTTTGAGCGAAAGAGAAAAGGGAAAGTTCCCCAATAACCACTACCCAATCCCAGAGGAATTCATGGACTATCCTCTAGAGAGAAAGAGTTCGATCATGTGAACTCTATAAAAACCCTTAGAAGTGGTAAAATGGTGGACAATAAGGTAGTCATGCCTGATAATGGACATAGTGTAGTTCCACCCTCTCCTTCCGAAGAAGAGCCCATAGTTGAAGAGACTGATAAAGTCTCTAAAGAGTCCAATGCGGTCCCTGATAGGACTACCTTTGTTCCCAGAGCTCCATTTCCGCAATTGTTAGCTCCAACCAAGAGGGAATCGACTTTCAACGAAATAATGGAAATATTTAAACAAGTGAACATTAACATTCCATTACTAGAAGCAATCAAGAAAATGCCTGCTTATGCCAAGTTCCTTAAGGATCTTTGTATAAGAAAGCGTAAGCTTAATATCCATAAGAAAGCCTTTTTAGCTGGTCAGGTAAGTTCAATCCTTCTGAACCAAACAACCCCTGAGTATAAAGACCCTGGATGCCCCACCATATCTTGTACAATTGGTAATCACATGGTTGATAAGGAATTACTTGACTTAAGAGCTAGTGTTAACCTACTCCCGTACCATGTGTACACCCATCTAGGTCTTGGAAAGTTGCAACTGACTAAAATGACACTGCAATTAGCTGATAGGTCTGTCAAAGTCCCTCATGGTGTTATAGAGGATGTACTGATTGAGGTTGATAAATTCATTTATCCAGTGGATTTCGTTGTTCTAGATTCCCATCCTGTTCAGGACCCTAGTGCTCAAATACCGGTGATTTTAGGTCGCCCATTTTTAGCCACAACTAATGTTGTCATCAACTGTAGGACCAGACTTATGAACATATCCTTTGGAAATATGACCACCGAACTAAATGTATTTAATGTTACTAGACAACCTTCTGATGATTTAGAAGAAGTGAATATGATTAGCACTTTAGTCCAGGATAATTGTCTTAACACTTTAGTGGTTGATTCTCTAGATGATTTTGAGGAAACCATTCTCTTAAATCAGATAGGTGACCACACTCTTGAACTAGAAGAAGCTCTCGAGTACTTTAAAGATTCTACCGACTTTGAAATTCAAGCCATAATGCTAGGTCTTACGGAGAATAATGATGACCTTAATTTTAGAGGTAATGATCTAGAAGAAGCTCTTGAGTATTTTAAAGACTACGAGGATCCGGAAATTCAAGAAATAGTTAGAGGATTGTCTGAGAATACTGATTACCCTAAGTTTGGGAGTAGTGATGGTCAAGAATCCCCATTAAAAGTCCTTAACTTGGGAACCAAGCCTAGTGTGCCTTAGGCATTACTTGAGTCACTTCCGACTCCGCAACCTGATCCTCCTGATACTGTCCAGGAGGAAATCCAGCTATTACAGACCTGTTGTTCGAATGAATCTATTTGTCCAGACACCCATATGAAGCCCAAGTGGGCGCCGCAGAAAAACTTAGTTGTCTTACAAGAAATTTTAGATCAGGTTGTGCTTTGTGTGTTCGTTTTTATAATACGGTGCAGTTGTTTTATAATTGTGGCAGTTTTATTTGGTTTTGTCGACCCACAGTTGTTTCGACTATTGATATATGATTTGAAAGGTAATATGCCATTTTGTGGTATTTGATGTCTGGTTGAAGAATTTAAACTTAGCACTTATTGGGAGGTAACCCATGCTCATGCAACACAGTATCCTTCATTAGCTCATTTTCTTCAAGTGGTAACAGTTTCTCCTTGTTCATGCTTTTAATTTTATTTTTAGAACATTGAGGACAATGTTAGATTTAAGTTTGGGGGTATGGAAGAAACTTTTTAGTTGTATTATTAAACTTATAGTGTCACATAGTATTCGGTTAGCTAAGTTTATATATTGTTTCTTACCGAAAAGATGGAAATTAGAATTGCCAGGGATAACATTCTAGTGAGACATTAGAGAAAAAGACATTGAGATCGTTGACACTTAGGAGAGAACATGTACCTTTTAGAGGGTAATCATGATGGACCTAACCATCCATGATAGAAAGACAATTCGGTCAGAAGGAAATACTAGAAAGACAAAGCAACCTCACAATGTAGTCTTAGTTACTGGATTACGACTCTCTCTCAGTAGAAACTTATCATCATCAACAAACGGAGCGACATCAAAATCTATGAAGAAAGTTTAAGACATTTAAGGTTTAGAAGCAACAATAGAAAAACATAATTCAAAATCAAAGTTTAACACTTGGTTACAATAAGTTATAATAGCAAAGAAAATTAAACGATATAAGTTGTTGAAGTTTATGATACCAAGACATTACAAGTTGCGAAGAATCCAAGTGCTAAAGTCCTTCTTTCATGGCCATGTAAATTTTTGTCTTGTTATTACTCTGTTTCCAATTTTTTAAAAAAAATGAAAATAAATAAATAAAATATGTACATTTAAATTTTGTTGTTAGTTCAATAAGGCCATAGGGAACTAGAAATCTATAAGGAAGTTTCAAGCAAGAAATTGAAGAGAAGAGTTAATTGTCAAGGTTCTACTAGGTTCGAGAGTTTATCATCAACAGTTGAAGCCGAAGAAGACGTTGTTTCTACTGAGCACTATGAGAGAGTCAAAGAGAGATGTATATTGGTTTATTTGTTAGTCCGCTTCCCATCCGGCACAAGATCTTTCTAACACTGGTTCAACTCATCACACTTAATTAGTCCAGTTGTGTACCAGATGTCCCTCTCATCTTTATCTCTCTCCTAATCTTATCCAGCTGTAAAGCGAATGCATCTCATAATGTTTATCTAGCCGTGTAGCGGATATCTCTTTATCTAGCAGTATAGCGGATGTGTCTCCCCTTTTCTTTATTCATCTTTTGAGCAGGATACCTTTAATTTCTCTGGCATTCTAGTTACTTGGCGATAGGTTGAGAATATGTATGTCCTCATAGCTTTTTGGATACTTGTGACCAATTAGAAGTAAAGGTTTTGTGGGTACACCTCTTGTAAACCCACAAGTAAAGGTTTGTTGGATACACCTCTTGTAAACCCTCCCGAGCTTGTTGCACACGCTAAGTGCAATCGCGATGCCTGCGACAGTGAGTTAGGATTTTATTTTGTAAATTAAATTTTATGGACTAGCAAATAATAAGTTTGGGGGTATTTGATAGACGCATTTATGTGTCTATTTTAGTCTCGATTTCCTATGTTGTTAGTACCCATTTTTGTACTTATTTTGGTATTTTATGTCTTTGTAGGTATTTTTGGAGAAATAAGCTTTGGCGGAGAAACTAGCTCAAAAAGTGTTATTTGCACCCACCGGAGGAATTCCTAAAGGCACCCCAGAAATGGATAAAGGGAACCCAAATTACTAAGGGGCACCCTGATTGCTATCGGCACCCCAGCAGCTGGTTAAGGGGTAACCTTATTCAACAGTTTGAATTATGAATATTTGGCGGGAAAAGCTATTATCAAAACAGTGAAACTAGGGCTCGTGATTTTAAGACGTTTTGGGGAGATTAAATGGCTGTAATTGTTTGGACATCTTCTTTTGGGCCTAACAGAGTTGGTAAATCCGTTCGATCCAACCAGAATTTGCTGGAATCATGAGTTTGAAGAAAATGGTATTCTCGGGTTTATTCTTCCCCGGAGAAGTTCTGTTTCGATCTTTGAATAGTTTGGGTGAAACTCAATCACTCCAATGGATACGGACTGGCCTGTTACATCAAAACAGATATGGTAAGCCTCTTAGATTTTAGAAAATAGGGAAGATTCATCGAATCAAAGCAAAACAGAGGAGAAGGTAGTTCACGGATTTTTCTTTATCTGTCCCGAGTGCAGCCAACGTTTTCGTGTGGAAATAAGAAGCAGATTGCAATTTGTACGGTGTTGGGAATGTGACTAACACAAGCAGACGCATGGAGAAGGAATAAAAGGAAATTATATTCGGTAATGAGAGAAAATATTCCCGAGATGGAAAGAAGATCAATCGAAGGATTTTTCTTTATCTCCCAAGTATATAAAGGCTGCTCGGACCATAGAGAAAAGAAATGGAGAGATTGGGGAGGCTATAAAGTACAATCGAGAGCTGCAGAGAAGTAATAAGATCTCACAGGAAAGGTTTCTGCTGCTGCAAAGACTCAAGAACACGAAGAACATAAGCCTGCAAAAGACAGTCGCTAAATATGCTGCAAAACAGAATTGTCGTTCTTGCTACAGTGAATTCCATTATAACAGTTACTCTGCAACACTTACGAAAGTTACAGTTTTCTGTTTTTGTTCTTCTTCTCTATTTTCACCTCTTGTAAGCACTTTTGGTCAATGAAAAATTCTTTTGAGCGTGTGAAAAATATGAGGAGCTAAACCCCATCACTGGGATGACGGATGAAGCCAATTCTCATCAATGTGGTAACTTTATTTAATTATTTTAATGACTTTTGCATTAATATAAATTTAATTATGATTTTAAATTAATTAGTTGTCATTTAGTTTGACTGGTTATGCTTAGCTTTAGTGTTTTGATAACCCATGCTTACCATTTACAATTAATGTTTTATAAAATCAACCTTGGCAAAGATTCAGAGTCAATAATTGTTATTTTTGGATATATAATTGTTTGAGAATTAATATATGAACCATAAAACATGAGCTTTGTGGAATCCTGATTCCCAGTAATCTCTCAATATTGTTATTCTTTTTTATTTTATTTGATAGTTTTAGTATTTTCTTTCAATAGTTTTAGTATTTTCTCTCAATAGTTGTTGGTTGAAATAGGTTGAAAACCTATATATACAAGTCATAGTTGAACGCACCCTGATCTCATAGGAAGTGGGAGTAGTTGAGTGATGGAGAAGTGGGATCGTGTGAAAATGTTGAAAACCACGTCTTTCAATGAGGGAAGACGGGTTGGTGTACACCCACTAAATCTCTGCCGCCACTAACTGTCCGCCTTTCCTAACACTTTTTCATAGTGAGCGTGTTGCACGCCGCTCGCTGTAAACCGCCATACCAATACCCTGATGAACATCCCCCAGTTTGTGACATGTTTTATGTCTCGAGTATTTTTGTGAAAAAATGCAGCAGGTTGCTGAGTGGGTCTTATTTGCAATACCTTGTTATTTTGACCAATCATGCGCAAGCTAGGCGGTGGGTTGTCATGTATTACAAGTCAAGCCATGAGGCTTGCCCTAAGAAATAGCACGTAACGCTTCTTAAGTCAAATAATTAAATTATTTGTAAAATCGATATTTATAAAACATCATTTGTAATCGATGTATATAATGCATCGCTTTTAAGAAAGCAGCTCAAGCTAATCGATGCTCATAAAGCATCATTGTATAAAGATTTCTTAAATTAGTCGCGGAGCCTAATGTCTTAAAAGGAGCATGACCGGCCATTTTCTAGAAGCTGCTAGGAGCCGTTCATGCGCGCCGAAGATAGGCCGATTGGTCCTTATAAGAGAGTGACGGTTGGAGACCACGGCGACATCTTATTGGCTGCCTAAGATTTGATCTAGGCAGGTCAATTCGGCTAGCGAAGTTGGACGACCGAGATTATTTGCGGAATTTAACGGTTGTTGCTGAATTTATTTAAAATTCCTATTGGCAGCGCGCCTAGCCATTTTTTTGCGATCGTTTAGGAGCCATATAGGGAGGTCGCGGCTAGGCCGATTGTTCCTTATGGAAGAGGGGTGGCCGGTGATCACGGCGACATCTCATTGATCCCCTAAAATTAGATCTAGGCCGATTGATTTGGCTGGCGAAGTTGGACGGTCGAGATGATTTACGGCAGTTATATACTGCCGTTAATTCAATTTAGGGTTTAATAGCTGTGTGGCCAACCTACTTTGGGGCTAACGGTATTGGTGTTAGCCGCGTGCTGGGAGCTATTCGATCGAACAACATAATAGCCGGGCCACTGGTGAGCATATCCGCACCTTGTTCGTTGATTGAGATTGAATCTAGGACGATCAATTCGGCTGGCGAAGTTGGGCGGCCAAGATCATTTTGCGGCAGCAATATACTGCTGCTAGTATAAATTAGGGTTTTGTAAGTCGCGCGGCCAACTAACTTTGGGCAATCGGTTTTTAGCTCTGTTGGCGAGTTGGAAGGGATCTGATAAGCACGTAAGTGTGACGCATTTTCACCCATTAATACATTATCTAGGACTCATTTTATTTCTAATAAAGTTGTTTTAAGTCTTTTCTAGGGAATAAGCTCTTGCGGCAAAATTGGCTCGAAAAGTGGTGTTTTACACCCCAGGATAGAGTACTAAAGGCACCCCAGAGGAACCCCGGAAAAATTACTATCTACGCCCAAAAATTACTATTTGCACCCCGTAAGACAAGTGCTAAAGGGACACCCGTGCAGGATTAGGGGGAGGACATCTTCTTCTCAAATTCAAAAAATGAATTTTGGCGGGAAAACGTTTCTCATCACTGGCAGAATTTCGATCGGATGTTTGGACGTGATTTAGTGAGATTCAATCCCTTAAGCTTAGTGGGTAGACGTGATATGACTATAGAAAGCTAGTATGGGTGATTTTATCGATCAAATTTGGCTGGATAACTTGGTTTAATCCAAACAGGGAGTTGGAGGAAAAACATGAGCTTGCACGAGTTGTGAGAAATTTAAACGTGTACTGCACGTGCTTAGAAGACTTAATCGATATCCTGGAGCGTGAAGAAGGTATAGAAGGAAAGAAATACAGCTTCAGATGCGTGAAAATCAAAATCAATGATAAAAATGGAAAAAAAATATACCCGAGTAAAAGAAGATTATTTGTAGTTAATGGAGGAGATTCAATGTCGAAATGATGTATAAATAGGTTCCTAGGATCACATGGAAGGGGTGTCGAGAGTTTGGGGACTTTAGGAGGGCTGAGGAGTGAGAAATCAAGACGAACAGCAAGCTTCCTGCTGCTGTTTTCTGCTAGTGCAGGGAAGAAGAACACGAAGAACATAAGACCCCAAAGAACAGTCGTAACTGCTACAGTGCGAGGACAGTCTTATATGCTACAGTAACAACAACACTTTACAATTATCGTTCTTTGTAACAAAGGTTTGTAACAAATATAATTGTTACAAAACCCGATTTTCACCATTTTTTCTCCTTTTCATCAATTATAAAACACTTTTGAGCATTAATAAAGATGAATTTTGAGCGTGTCTATAATATGAGGAGCTAAACCCCAACACTGGGACGACGGAGGAGGCCGAACTTCATACATGGGTAAATTTGTTTTATGACTTTTTATGACTTTTGCACTAAAATTAATTGAAATATGATTTGATTAAATTGGTTGTCATTTGATTAGATGGGTCATGCTTAGCTTAGGTGATTTGATGTCCCATGCTTAACATTTACAATCAATGTTTTGAGAATCTACCTTGGCAAAAATAGAGTCCATGTTTATATTTCTTGAGCTAAAATTGTTGAGAATAAATAAGTGAACCTTATGTTAGAAGATTGGCTAAATCCTTTGTCCCAATACCTCTTGCACCAATTGTAATATTATTGTATATTTTTATTAAATTTAAAAACTCGAATCTTAACAAGTCTCAACGAACCTTTTACTACAACAAAGTTGAAAACACATCAGGCTCCTATTGGCCGAAGTATTAGTGGGCCCACCGGTGTGCCTGATGATGCTTGTCCGGTCGCGTCAGGGAGCGGCTAAGCTTGATAAATCATCCGGCCAAAACGTGCGGCTGTGATCGTTTTGAGACTGACATGGGCAGCCTATGTAAAATTCCTTAAGGAATTAAGTGCGTCGACCAACCAACTTTCACTTTTAATTGAAAGTGCATGTGGCGCTTTTAAAGGGATCTGATTGGTCGATGGGAAAGGGAGCCGGCAAGCAGCAACATGGAACGTGGCCAACCATCCACGGGTGGCGCCTGCTAGGGAAGATCGTTCGGCCAAGTGGCGTGGCCACGCCTTCTAGTGAATTTTGTGCGTTCGTACAAAATTACTAATTATGCTTCAGAGAGCAGCATAACTTTGCGTGCTTCTGAATGAGTACTTCTGTGCACATCTTAATCCCGACACTTCGGAAAATTGATGCTACTCAGTTGCGAGCGAACATTAATTTTCATGTCATGTCAACATAAAGAGTTCGGCTGGGAACATGGCGTAGAATAAATACTCAGTAATCCATGCGTTAGTAAATAATGCAGGCGGGTGATTAATAAAATTTACAGAGTATTTGAGATTGTTGTTGCACGCACCATTCTGGATAAATTTTATATATAAATATACTGAATTGCTCAATACATATGTAAGTAAAGAGGCCTAGGCACTCATTACTTTTAAATGGCTCTGTTTCTTTGCAAAATAACAGCACATTAAATACAGGGTTTTACAATTTTATCCCTGAACTAAAAGCCACCATCAATATTAAGTACCCTGCTTAGTACGTAATAGTGACATTGTTGCGGGGTAAGTACTAGATGGTGACAGTTAAGAGATAAAATGATCAATTCGAAGTGAATAAACATTACCAGGGAAGTGGCATTCGTCTTGAAATCGAAACAGTAAGTCAGGCCGCCAGATCATGGATTTTGAGCTGGGCTAAAAGCATTCCTCTTTCGACTATCTGACGATATTCTCTCGGCTTTAATTAGGGTTTCAACAAGAAATATGCCTTAGTGGGCGTTGAATCCTCGTCTATCAGATAAGTCCCGTTGCGGTTGTTTAGCATCGCTTCCTCTTAGGGTTTCTGTAGCGTATATACATATGCAGGTGTAACTAGACCATTCTCCTCGATTTGGAATTCAGATTCTTCTGTTAAACTCACATCTTTTCATCATGTCGGACAAGAGTGAATCATCTTCGACCCAGCTAGACTCTTCTACCAAATGCAGGCGACTTGTATCCAGAGTATGACTCTAATTATCTCTTGATTCCGAAGTGGTAATCCCCTTTCTCTTTTTTACACTAACATCGTTCTTTCTGAGTGGGCGAATTTCTGGGTCTCGTGACAACTCCCCTTTCTGGATCATCCGAGTCAAGAAGATCATATCGGTATGCTTTTTCACTGGTGAATACATATTCATTTTCCATGGCCGGTAAATTATTTTATTTTATTTTTTGTGTAGAGGTACGCTGCTGGAACATGTGTAACAGTAGTTGATGACGATGACTTGGCCACTCCTCTTCCTTCAAGCTCAAACACGCCTACTGCTACAGACCTGGAAGATGCTGATTTGGGTATCTCCTCCTACGAGTACCCCAATGCAGGCTTGCATTTTGATATTCACATGAAGTGTCTATCTTCTAGTTAACGGACTGTTGGTGAGTTCTTAGTGCGGAAGGAGTTCGCGCCTTTGTACACAAAAAATATGGAGAAGGTACGGCCACATTGCCACAAGGAATGTGGTGCGACATTGTTCGTCTGCTTTGGTTACTATGGTGAACTGCTGATAAGCACGTAAGTGTGACGCATTTTCACCCATAACTACATTATCTAGGACTCATTTTATTTCTAATAAAGTTGTTTTAAGTCTTTTCTAGGGATAAGCTCTTGCGACAAAATTGGCTCGAAAAGTGGTGTTTTACACCCCAGGATAGAGTACTAAAGGCACCCCAGAAATGCACCGGAAGCACCCCAGAAATACACCGGAGGAACCCCGAAAAAGTGTTGAAAAAACCCCCAAAAAAAAGTCTAAAGGCACCCAAGGGACATTTGTTATTCGGACTCTCAGTTTGGATAAGGGGCACCTCAGTTGGGCACCTGCTATTCGCACCCCCAGTTTGGTTAGGGGGACACCCTTCTTCTTCACGAATAAAATTTTTTTTGGCAGGAATTCTGGGTTCAAATTTCCAGTTCCTGCGTACATTGTGTTTTGATATTTGGAGGAAGATTTAGTCGGATTTTCATCTTGCTTCGGATATGTACCAGCCTGTTAGATCACAACAGGGGTGGTAAGTGCAATCATTTCGATTAAATCACAGAATCTCATCAAACAGGGGAAGATTTTTATCTCGGGTTCATTGTGAGATGGAAGTGGAAAGTTTGTGGATCAAAGAGGGAGGATATCTTCTCAGCTAAGAGTTTTTGCTTTATCTTGGAAGGAATAACAGCTCAGAGACGCATGCAGAGAAAGA